>VZQC01008694.1:202416-257944 GCA_009823505.1 Rhizomys pruinosus | reverse complement strand
TTTTATTTATTTCTGTATGTGTATGAATGTACTGTCCGCATGCAAGTCTGTGCACCCGTGTCGTGCAACGCCGCGGAGGTCAGAAGAGGGTCTCGGATTCCCCTGGAACTGGAGTTCTCCTGGAATTGGAGCTTCAGACGGTTCTCAGCCGCCATGTGGGTGCTGGGGATCGAACCCGGGTCCTCTGTAAGAGCGGTCGGCGCTCTTAACCGCTAGGTCATCTCTCCAGCCCAAGACATTTCTTAATCAAGTTTAGATCCCTGCCCTCATTTGTGCACCTCCAACCCCCACCAAACCTCCTGTAGTCCACTGTGAGTGTTAAGTCAAGGATTTTTAACCAGTTGTCCTTAAGTGCAAGTTCGCTCACGGTAGTCTAGTCAGCCCATCTAGAGGTTGTAAGTAAGGCATATTCTCCCTCTCCCAGTTGAAATCAGTCTCCAATATTTTTCAGTCTAGGTTTGGCCCACCCACCACACATTTCTCTGTTCCCTCCTGAACCCTGTTTAATTAAGTTGACATGGGTCCTGTTTTCTTTTTTTTTTAATTTTATTTATTTCCGTATGTGCATGAATGTATTGTCTGCATGCAAGTCTGTGCACCCGTGACGTGCAAGCAGAGGTCAGAGGAGGGTGTCTGACTCCCCTGGAACAGGAGTTCTCCTGGAACTGGAGTTCTCCTGGAATCGGAGTTTCAGACGGCTCGGCCGCCATGTGGGTGCTAGGGATCGAACCCGGGTCCTCTGCAAGAGCGGTCGGCGCTCTTAACTCCTAGGCCATCTCTCTAGGCCCTGGGTCTTGTTTTCAATGCCACTATTGTCACAAGTTTACATCTCCAAGCTTCCAATGGCCTGAAATCCTTTTGATATCCTGTGTTCACAAGCCAGCCCTGGTTCTTAAAATCTTTCTGCCTTCCCCCCACACCTTCTGCTGTGGTTCCTGAGCAATGGGTGGGAGAGTTTTAATATAGGAGGCCTATCCAGGGACACACACTCTGCATTCCCTTATTCTCTATAACTTAGCCAGTGATGACTTTCCTTGTCTAGCACACTCTGTTTATCAGGAAGCTTCACTGGTGAGGGTTGAAGGACACATTAATTTTCTCTCTACCCTTCTCGCCATCTCTGTCTTAAAAACTGATGTTTTGAACACACCTGTGAAACATCAAGCCATCAATCAAACTGATTGATTTCAAAAGAAAATTTGCAGGCATCTTTAAATTCTGTGGAGCCTTTTTCTGCTCTTGCTGACATTAGATTGGGAGGACAAGATCCCAGAAAACTCAACAGGGGCTAGAGCCACTTTGAACTATTGTCTTTGGAGTTCTTATCTAAATAACTGGAAGAATGAAATTTGTGGACCACAGAAGAAGACTTTTAGATCCATATTATAGATCTACATGTGGGAAAAAGTGAGGGTGTGAAGGGAGGGAGAGCAGCACATACAGCAATATGGGTAACTAGGAAATATAATGTCATGGAATTGCTAGTTTAGGGTCTTTTCACAGGGCTGATGGCAGAAGTTGGTGCCAGGCATGGTGGGAGGAATACATGAGTCAGTCAGTCAACCTCTCTTCTGGAGGGCCAGCCTGCAGCAAACAATTTATTGAAATTGTTCTGCAATTCATTTCCTTTGAAACCTATGCAAACTCTCTCTCTCTCTCTCTCTCTCTCTCTCTCTCTCTATATATATATATATATATGTATGTATGTATATGTATATATATATATATGTATATAACTCTGAACTTAGATGATATTTGCTTTTCAAAAGAATATTCTGCAAGATATCTTCAAGCTTTGTTGAACGAGTAGAATAAAAAGGTTTAGCAACAACAGTGACAACAACAAAACACTTTCACATTTTTCTGAACACACATTTTAAAATAAGCCTTTCCTTTCTGAAGAACTGCTAACTTAACTTGCATTTAATCTTAATTTCCAAGCCTAACTCAAACCATTGGGCTTCTCTGAGAAATCTAATTTAGAAAAATTAATTTAATATGCACTTAGGACAGGTAGATGACCTGTAAGTTCTTGATTATTTGGATCATTTTACAATAACATAAACTTACAGAAATATCATAAACTCTGCGTTGCTATTGTATCAGGTAGATTTGCAGCTAGCCAAATGCTATCTATCCATGGCAGCCTCTTGTCCTCTATGCTTCAACTCTTCTGCCTTTGCTTGAGTTCACTTAATGTCTTACCTCAGTGGTGACAGCTGCTAGCACTGCACATGGGTTTCTGCACTCATCTTACCCTGGCAGAATCTCCAATTAGGTATTTCAACAACTAGTGGTATGTGGATATGACACTTTATTACAAAAATACAAAAAAGCGTTCATCAAAATGTTTCGTACAGAACATGACCAATGACTCATTTATGCAGGGCATTGTTTTTCCTCTCATATCTTTTGTGCGCAGACTTATTTTATGTCAATTCTTTGATTGGATCATCATCAATTTCATACCACAGGGTCATGGGAGCCAACAAAACCTTCAACTACAGTCTCCCAGTCTCCTTTTGTAATGGAGTCCGTACCTTTTCAGAGTGCTGAAACAGGATAAAAGGATTTGCTTTTCATCATACGAAAATTAAGTTTTAATTGCCTGCTAAAACACAAATGTCAAAAGCAAATCTTAAAGGCAGGGAAGCCCTTCTCTCATATAACATGTTTTATTCTAATTTGCATGTAAATTAATTCTTTTCTTTATTTTAAATAAGTAATTTCACAGAATATATTAAAGCTTTATTTCAAAACATTATATGATACAACCATAAAACAAATAACCAAATATGTACATATATCTCCAGAGAGCCAAACAACTTGATATTTTATTTTATTTTATTTTTTATTTTTATTTTTTTGTCTTTTTGAGACAGCGTCTCCCTGTAGCCCCAGCTGTCCTGGAACTCACTCCGTAGACCAGGCTGGCCTTGAACTCACAAAGATCCACCTGCCTCTGCCTCCCAAGTGCTAGGATTAAAGGCATGTGCCACCATGCCCGGCTGTTTAATAACAATATTTTAAACAGCAAAAAATTTTCTCATCTTTTTTAAAATAAGCATAAACTCAGATATCCATCCCATGTAATGTAATACTTTTAAACAGATGCATTTAAAAAAATTGTACCCTTAAAGTTAATCAGGTTTCATATATCCTTTTTACAATAAAGAAGCATGATTATCATGTACTTTGCTTCACAACTCATCTATTCCTTATTTTGGAAAAATGCCAGTGAGTCTTTCTGTCAAATACTTATGTTCTACTGGCTCCTATTTAAAAAGATTTGAGAGTAAAATGTCAAATATATATTCTTAAAATCCTACCAATGCTGATATGAACTTAATTACTTAGCTTCATTCAATTATCATTCAAATATGGCATGTAATTGTGAAACTTATGGAACTATGAAAGTGGAAATTTATAATGATGCAAGCTTAATTTCATTAATTTAATGCATAAAGCACATATTACACAGAGACAGACGTCAAATTAAAAACTCTCAGACTCTAATTAGCTTTAGAAATCTCTTATGTCTAATTGATATGGCTGTCATAATTAATTTAAATAGTGATTTCAACCTGGCTATGATGCAGAAAAATACTTCATTAATAATCTTTCAAGAGACATAGCATAAGATATGGACATAATTATAAATATCAAGATACAGATATATATATATATATATATATATATATGTCTTTCAGTTCAATACAAGCAATGGATCTCATAAGAAATACAGTTCTAAAACTGATATTTATGAGTAAATTATCATTGTCATATTTGAAAATCCTATGATTAATTAAACTATTTAAAATTCACAGAATATTCAGGATATTTATTTTAATCACAAATTCCGAAATCTTTCTACAGAAATTATGCAAGAGAAATATTTGACTGATTGGGAAACATTTTCTCCAATTCCATCTTTCACAGATACACTAACCAGAGGGCTAGATTAGATCCTCTGCCTGCCTTGGAACCAGGCAGGCTCCAATTCACCTGTCTCAGATCTCTGGTCTAGCTTCCTAACCCAGATTAGCTAAACACTGTAGCATAGATTCATAAGTCCATCCTGAGATTTCACCCTCACACTCCCTCTCCCCATGCTCCTCACCATCCAGACTGACCTGCCCACCCAGAACTCTGTTAAGCCAGATCTTGCCCACTGCATCTCTATTCCACTCCTCTCATCCACCCCCACCCTGTCTTCTGCTAGCCTTGGTCCCAGGCATGCTCCAATTTCTCTGCCTCAGATCTCTGTACTAGCTTCTCAACACAGACTAGGTAAAATCTGGAGCATAAGCTTCATTGGGTCCTGATCTGTTTGACACAGACCACCCTTCCTACTATCCTAACTAGCCTACCTACTACCCTATCTGGCCATTCACCCAGATCAGTCTATTACCATTCAAGAACCTGATACAGGCACTAAGTTAACTCCCAATCTTGAACAACATGCAACCAAGATACACAAACAATATAAACAGAACCAAAATTAAATTAAACAAATGCGGAGTAGAAGTTCCTACTGGACATACAACCAACAAAGAATATCCATATGCTCAAATGGCAGTGCAAAACATACATAATATGAAAAATCAAGTGAATATGTCCCCCCAATTCCCTGCCAATCCTACAGAAGTGCTCAACAAAGAGAACCACCCTCAGGAACCCCATGTTACATAATTTAAAAGAAAATTATTAAAATGATTAAAAAAACTTAAAGTAAGCACAAGCAGCTCAAAGAACTCAAAGAGAAAAGGCGTACTTGTGATGGAAGCCAAATCATATAAAATATATGATTTAATGAAATATCAAAAACAATCCATGACTCACAAAGTGAATTAGAAAAGAGGTAGAATCAGTGAAGAAAACCCAAATGGAAATTAACATGGGATTGAAAACCGAATAAACTAATTGGAAACATCAGCACAAAAATTCATAAGCAGAACAAATGAAACAGAAAACAGAATATCAAGACCAGATGACAACAGTGAGGATTTGGATCCCTCAAGCAAGGACTATATAAAAATGTAAAGACAAAGGAATTGAATACACAGAAAATGTGGGACAACAAAAAAGACCGAATCTTCAAATTATATTAGGGGGAGGAGAAATAGTGAATAGTTCTTCCACAGGATTATAGAAGAAAACTTCTGTAAATGAAGGAAACACTAACCTGTAGAGATTAAAAAAGCACATAGAACATTAATTAAATGTGAAATAAACAGAAACTCCCCAAACATACCACAGTAAAAGCATTAGATGTACAGAACAAAGAGAGGGTACTGAAAGTTGCTAGAGACAAACAGGTTACATATAAAGTAAAAGTCATCAGAATTACAGCTGACCATTCAATGTAAACTATGAATGCCGGAAGAACCTGGACGGAAGTAACCCCAGTTCAAAAGACTATGGATGCCAACCCCAGATATTTTATCCAGCAAAACAAACTATTATGGTCAAAGGCGAATGGGAATTTTTTCATGGCATGAAAAGGCTGAAAGAATTCATTTACAGAAAACCAATATTACAGTGACTACATGTGACAATAAGAGGAATTAAGAGAGGAGTAGGTATACCCAGGAGGATATAGAAGACATCAAAGAAAGGTATAGTAAAGGAAATACAAAACAGGACCACAGACACAAAGAAATTAAAATGATGGTATTCAACAAAAATTTTTCAATAATACTAAATACTGATCAACTCAACTCTCATGTCAAAAGACACAAGCAAGAGGAATAGATAAAAAAAAAAAAAAAGAAAAACACTTTTTTCTGTCTTCAAGAAACTCATTCCACCTTCAAGGATAGACACTATATTAGAGTGAAAGAATGAATAAAATATTCCAAGCAAATGGATCTAAGAAGCAAGGAGATATTTCAACTCTAATATGTGACAAATGACTTCAAAACAAAACTAATCAGAAGAGGTAACCAGGGTTATTTCATAATAATCAAAGGAAAAATTGATCAAAAAGATATTACAATCATGATCACATATGCACCAAACTCTGAAGCACTCAGTTTCATAAAAACATACCACAGGACTATAAAACACAGATTAACCTCAATTCAGTAATTGTAGGTGACTTTATTACCCCACTATCTTCAACAGACAGGTTAACTTGACAATGAATAAACAGAAAGACATCTGAACTTAGTGACATCTTACATCAAATTTACTGAACAGACATCTACAGAATACCCCCCCAAGCATCAAAGAATACACTTTCCACTCAGTTGCCAATACAAGTTTTGCTAAAATTGATCACCTTATGGGACACGAAGCAAAACTCAAATAAAAATAATAATTCCATTCATTCTATCAAATCACATAATCAGCAGCAAAAGAAGCTCCACTAACCACAGAAACCTATGGAGATAAAAGAGCACATTCATGAAAGATGAATGAATCAAAGAAGAAATTAAAAAGGAAATAAAAGTATTCCTGGATATAACACAACATAACAAAATCTCTGGGACACAATAAACACAGTCACAAGGGATGTTTATAGCTCTCAGTGCCTACATTAAAAAAAACATGAAAAATCCAGGTGTGGTGGCACACACCTTTAATTCCAGCAATTGGGAGGCAGAGACAGGCAGATCTCTGTGAGTTCAAGGCCTGCTTGGTCTACATAGTGAGCTCCAGGCCAGGCCAGGCCAGCTGGGACAAAAGGGAGACCCTGTCTCAAAAAGATCAAAAAAAAAAAAATAAATAAATAAATAAAAAAATAAAAAGAATATTGTAGGATAAATATTGAATTTACCAAATTTGTCCTAGAATAGTTTTATGTAAGTACTTGCATGTAAATTGCACCTTTAGTTACTCAGCCTTTCCTTTGAAATTTTATATTTATTAAATAAAATGTCAAGAAGCATTCTATTCCTTCAAATAGTGTTGTCCACCCTTTACTCATTAGCTGTTAAAAGGATGGTTACTACTTCTGTGTCTATATGGAAATGTAATTTTTTAACATTTACTAAATATGGACAGGGCACAAATCATATGGTTAGTGCTAAAGTATCCACTGAAATTTTCTATTTTATTTATTCTAAAATATGGAGTAGTTCTTGCATTTCCTTGTTATTTATTTGTGGAGACACAGACATGGCTTAAGGTTCAGGCTCTATCCAAGGTCACTTCAGGTGAAGAAATGAGAAGCAGAATACTTGGCAAGCCAAGCATGGCAGGAGGCATACCTCCTGCACTGTTCTCAAAATATTTACCTGCAAGATTTTCTCTGAGATAAGGGAGTGGCCCTTAGACATATTCTGTTCCTAGGAAGAGGTGATTAATGACAGACATTGTTTAAAAAAAAGTTCCTTAGAAACTGTATCTCATGACTTTGTGTATTGTTTGATTCCTTAGAGACTGTAATCTTTGTCCTAGTTGTCTATAAAAGCAAGCTATTAGTAAAGCATGGCATGCAGTTGCACAGACTCTTGCCTATTCTGCTCTGCATCCCCTGTGTCCTGGTTATTTCACGACTGTTACCCAGGGACCCTGATGCACTAGATATCAACAATTGGAGCCCAAACAGGGACCCTGAAAGAGTGTTGTCAGGATGCTCAGTACAGGTAAGAAACTTTTATTACAGGGTAATGGGACAAGGTAAGTCTTCTCCTCATCTTTCTATGCTTAAGCATTTACTAAAAACCCATGGTATTCAAGTTTCTTTTACAGATTTAGAAATGTGTCTTCATGTTATTACTGAGTATAATCCATGGTTTCCTGAGGAAGGGACTTTGGATGTAGATAATTGGAAAAGAATTAGACAAACTGTAGAAAAGGCAGTTTGTCAAGGTGAAAAAAATTCCAGTCAGATTTTGGTCAATCTGGTCCTTGATCCATGTTGTTCTCGTAGCAATAACCAAGGAACGAATCATTACTAATGTTCCTAAAGAAGCGACTCCATCCATAAAAGATCTCAATCTGGACAAGAATACTAAAGATAGAATAATGACAGATCAAGAATATTTAGTTACTAACGTAGNAAAACAAACCAACAAATGCCAGTACATATCTTAGCTAATTCAACACAAAGCTCTCTAACATGGTTATATCAGAGTGAAGAAATAAAAGCAATGCCCATAGTTCAGAGACTTTGTACAAGTGTACATTAGTTATTTTCATAGGTAATAAAATTAACAATGAATCCACTGATGCTTCGTTCCTTCTTTTGGGATGCTGAGATCTGACTGAAATCTTCAGGAAAAGTTGGTAGTGTGTGGCATCGGTAGACTGAAACACTAACTTGGCCCCAATTATAAGTCTCTGACTTAGAAAGTAACAACTTCATGATTATAAAAGAGTAGGTGGCATAGTCACTGAAAACTGAGGTATAAATTATGGCTGTTCTATTCATGTTCCTTTCTCCAAGCTCCTACTTTCAGTTAAAATCTCTTTGACTCATGTTCAAAGTAAAAGCTAGAAAACCTAAGTATTGGTCACCCAGACAGCTGGACACCCAACAGGTCTAGAGAAAGGAGGCAGCACGGTGCCTGGGGAATAGGTGAGCACAACACCAGGCAGGCTCATCTCTCCTCTGGCCATGGCCTTTTGCCCATCAGCCAGCCACATCTGGCCCAGTGTGCACAGCATGGGAGGGGAGTCCCCCAGGTCCAGAGGCCATGAGCACACTGGCCACCCAACCCTCTTGAGGTACAGTGAAGGTATCCCATTGAGAACAGCTATAGCAACACCCCAGCCCAAAGCAGGTGCATGCTCATCAGGGAAACGAACTGATTGTTACCTCAGGACTTCTGGAGAAACTCCAGACTAGAAAGGGAAGAGCCAGCTAAACACCCCATATATAACCAAAAGTGAAAACTGGAAACCTAACACAACCAGCCATCCATAAACCAAGGAGAATACAAGGAACATATCTGTAGGAAACAAGCAAATCAAGCTTTCAATGCAGCGAAGAAACATTTGAAATTCAAACCAGAATACAAGCAACAAAACATGCCAAAACATAAAGAAAAAACATGGGAAAATCACACAGTAAATCTCCATCAGACACTACCAGTCCTATGGAAGATCCCTACAATGAGATCTTGCTGGAAGAAACCCAGTACACAGATCTTAGAAGAATAATCATAGACATAATCAAATAAATCAATACAAAAGGATTGAAATAATTTCATGTATTCTGTCAGGCCACAGTGCGATAAATCTCAATATCAACACCAGGATAAGCCCTACTATATACTAAACAACACACTTGTGAATAATGAAAGGGTCAAGGAAGAAATAAAGAAATAAAAGCATTCCTGGAACTAAAAATGAAAACACAACACAACAAAACCTAAGGGATACTTTAAAAGCAGTCCTAAGAGGGAAGTTTATAACCCTGGGTGCCTACATTAAAACAAGAAGAACAACAACAAAAAGCAAAACAAAACAATAACAACAAAAAAACAGAAAGAGCACAAACAAAAAATCTAACACTGCAGTTAAAAACACTTGAGAAACAACAACAAATGAACCCCAAACCCAGAAGACAGGAAGAAATAACAAAAATCAGAGCAGAAATCAATGAAATAGAAACAAAGTAAACAATACAAAGAATCAATGAATCCAAACATTGGAACTTTGAAAGGAAAAACAAGATAGACAGACCTCTAGATCAGCTAAACAAAAGAAAAACAGAGCAACCAGAAATCAATAGAATTTGTGATGAAAAGGGAAACATCACAATGGGTAACAAAAAGATCCAGACATTCATATGGGAATACTGCAAAAACCTATACTCTACTAAATTTGAAAACCTAAGCTAAATGGTTGAATATCCGAAATCCTGGAAGCCACCAAAACTTAACCAAGAAGAGACTGTCAGCTTAAACAGACCCATAATGTTTGAGGAAATTGAAAATGTAATAAAAAAATCTCCCAACTAAAAAAAGCCCAGGCCCAGATGGTTTCACAGTAGAATTTTATAAAACACTTAAAGAGGTCTTACAACCATTACTACTCAAACTATTCAGAAGGATACAAAGAGAGGGAAATCTCCCAAACTCCTTCTATGAATCCAGCATCACTCTAATACCAAAACCAGGCAGAGACACAACCAAAAGAGAAAACTATAGACCCATCTCATTAATGAACAGAGACTTGGAAAAAAATTCCTTAAATTCATATGAAAAAACAAAAGACCCTGAATTGCCAAAGCAACCCTGAGTAAAAAGAGCAATACAGGGGGATCACTATACCAGACTTCAAATTATATTACAGGGCTATAGTAATAAAAGCAACCTGGTACTGGCACACAAACAGACCTGTAGACCAATGGAACAAAATTGAAGATCCAAACTTGAGCTCATAAAATTTCAGCCACCTCATATTTGACAAAGGGGCCAAGAAAACACAATGGAGGAAAGACAGCATTTCCAGCAAATGGTGTGGGCAAAACTGGATCACCACTTGTAGAAGAATAAAATTAAATCCCTACCTCTCACCCTCTACAAAAATCAATCTCCCTTCCCCCCCCCCCAATTCCAATGTTGGCAGCAACCTACAAGACATAGCGGTAGGAAAATACTTTCTAAATCAGACAGTAGCTGTGCAGGAAATAAGGTCCACACTTGACAAATGGGATCTCATTAAACTCAAAAGCTTCTGTACATCAAAAGAAACAATCAAGGAAGTGAAGAGAAAACGCACAGAGTAGGAGGGAATCTTCACCAGTCATACATCTGGGAAAGTATTAACTTCCAGAATAAATAAACTACTACTAAGAAGAAAACAAATGACCCACTCAAGAGATGGAGTAAAGAGCTGAACAGAGACTCACAAGTGAGGAATAAGAGATGTCTGAGAAACATTTTAGAAGGTGTTCAACATCTTTAATAATTAAGGAAATACAAGTTAAAACCACTTTAAGATATCATCTCACTCCAATAAGACAGGCTGGGATCAAGAAAACAAATGATACCAAATGCTGGAGAGGTTGTGGGGGAAGGGGAGCACTCATCCCCTGCTGGTGGGAATGTAAACTCTTACAACCACTATGGAAAGCAGTACAGAGAACCCTTAACGACTCAAAGTGAGCCTACCACCTGACCTAGTCATACCACTCCTGGGTATATACCCACATAGATGGATGCACATCCAAGTTTATTGCAGCTCTCTTCACAATAGCAGTCTTGGAACCAACCCAAGTGCCCCTCAACCAAGGAGTGGTTAGAGGAATGTGGTACTTCTATACAATGGAGTTCTATTCAGTGGTAAAGAAAAAAGACATCATGAACTTTGCAGGTAAATGGATGGAACTAGAAGATATCATGCTAAGTGAGGTAACACAGTCCCAGAAAAACAAACCATGCATGGTATCCCTTATCTGTGGATGCTAGCATCAAGTAAGGCAAACTGAGTAACATTAATATTATATTTCTCTTTATCTAAAAGAAACTATGCTCTTAGAATGTGAATCCCTTAATGGTCTCTAGAATTAACCTACTACTTATTTTCAGTCTTAAAATTTTGGTACAAGGGTGGAGAGTATGTTCGCATATTTTATTGCAATATAAAATTAAAAGGGAAAAATGTGAATCCCGAAATATGATTTGGAAATAACATACAGTTTATTTTCAGATGACATGATTTTAGTACATTTGTGACATATATAAATGCATATGTAGAAAAAAATAGGAATTGGAGGGAACAATAATACCAAAAGAACTGGGACTGGGAACTGACTGAAGAAGTAGAGTTCTTCCCCTCAAAAAATAATCTTCTGCTTTAAAAAACTTTGAAAAGACTCAGAAGGGGGAACAGGACTGCATGAACTTGGGAGGGGTGGGGGGGATGGAGGCGGAAATGAGTCTGTACTGAACTGAGAAGTGATGTAGGAAATGCACAAAACTTTAATAAAAAAGTCTGTTTAAAAAAGAACTAAGTATTTACTTTATAACGTGACTTAAAGAGAAATGTGTACCTGTGAGATAATTCTAGATACGAATACAGGTATGAGTTTCCTATGCTGATGCTACTTCTTTGTACCTGCTTTCTTTTGTCCCAAGCACGGTGATACTTAGTAATGGGCAGCCACCTAGTATGTATAACATAGGGCAAAGTTACACAGATACTGAATCTTCTCAACCAGTTCACCATCAAAGTTTGCAGTTTTAAGCTGCAAATTCCCACCCTCAAAGATCTCATAGTTAAGACGGAGCTAAAACTATGTCCTTATGAAAACATTAGATTTGGAGGATTATTCATTAAAAATGTAGACCAGTGTGTAGTCTGTGTTCCCAAGGAACTCAAATTTGAGGGGTTGCAAGATCTCACATGTAAGGTGGTATTGAAATGGAGTCTATATAAAGAAGGACTACATTAGTATGAGTAGGAAGCATCTCTTCCCAATCTAGGAAACAGTCACCAGCCCATTGCAATTGTATGCCTCAGTGTTGCTTAAGTTCAAACATTTGAGAAGGCAAAGGACTTTATGAAAGTGAGACTGTTAGACTAACACATGTCAAATCAAGAAGTGTGTGAATAATATGCAGAATTGTTGAGATTTTTCCATGAACTATGAACATCCATTGAAAAATTGAAACTTCAAAATAACATATTATTTGTTTTGTTTAAGAGTTAATAAATAGTAAAAACTCATTAAAAACAGTACTAAAGGAGTTAAGATAAATCAGCAATAGCAGTTAAGTGGAATGTCATAAATTTAAATTAATAGAAGATAAGCATATTTTAATTTGCTTGGGTTCAAATTTTATCTTTATTTTAGCTGAGAGGGAAAAATAAGTTCTCTTTGCTATAGCTGTTCACATATAAAATTATGGTGTAATAACTATTACTCATGCAAATGCTATAAAATTTAAACAAAACTATACTAAATAAGCAAATATGACTCTAGTTTGGAAAAGTAAGCAATATAGGACAATGTCCTTTTCTTTCCTCCATGGACATTGCATGACAGGGGTGCACTTACATTCTTCTACACAATACACCCATACACATAAAAAGAATTAATAAAACATTTTGGGGAGACTGTTATTCTCAGTAGGTAAAGGCACTTACTGGCATTCTTGATGACCTGATTTCAATTCTCCAGAACCACATTTTGAAAAAGGAATTGACTCTTGCAAGTTGGCCTCTGAACATGTATGCAGTGATGAGCACACAGACACAGAGACACAGACACAGAGACACAGACACACACAAACACACAGACACACAGATACACCTGCATGCCTGCACAGCATGGAATAAAAATAAAAGAAAAATATCAACTTCAGAATATGAAAGCAGTCAAAGTTATCAACAGATATTTAATGAATTTTAAGTTATACCAAATCTCCTTGACAAGGAGAGAGAGAGAGAGAGAGAGAGAGAGAGAGAGAGAGAGAGAGAGAACAAAAAATCATTCACATATTTTAATATCTGGAAGATATATTTATTTCATTTTTTTAATGGCTTGTAGTATCCATGGACATGTTCTTTAACAAAAGAAAAGAAAGTTATATGTGTATAGCTTGTGTGACACTTCTGCCATTTAACCTGCCTACCAAAATTCTTCAAGATTTTTTTCCAAGAAATTAATAATTTCATGCAAATTTTCAGTTGCATGTTTCTTTCCAGTGGTGCATTTGATAATTGTATGAAAATGAAGGGTTTTAATAAGCTGTGGCAACATAACAAACTGTCATACAAGACTAATTATCACTTAAGGGACTCACAATGGCTGTCGTCTTTTCAAACCAAAAAATGAAAACCCTCAACAACCACACAAAAAAGAAAAACAATCAACTTTTTCCAAGGACTGTAACAGGGCTATTTTCTGTCTTGCTAGAAGAAATAAAAGAGCTAAATGTGAATAGTTATTCATCATGAAATGAATGAAGTCATTTGTTAGATTCCTATTTTTATGGAACTGAAAGACCCCATTTTTAAAAATTTAAAACAAAGAAGTTTATTTTTTTCTTATTTTAAATTTTCTAATTGAATTGAAGTTTACTACTTTCAAAACATCTCTGGTAACTGAAACTTCCTTGGGGAAACATGATTTATGCTATAGTTTCAGGAAAAATTTCTCATAATACTACTAGGTTCTATTTATTGGAAAATATCAGTTAAAAATTTCAGAGTGCTTAGGTATGATTATATAATTGTAAGACATAGTGGGAGGATTGAAACTTGACAATTTCTATCAAAGATGGAAGATTATTCCCAAATACAAAACATTTAGAAATATAAATCTTTATCCATTTCATATACTCTCATATTAAATATACAACTTTCAAATATAAGAAATAAGTATCTTGCTGGCCTTGTTTCTTGATAATATTGTTTTCATTCCTCAAAAATCCAGGTGTAAAAATTCCACTTCAGGATATAAAGAAAAAAATACAAAAATATGTAAATAACAGAAAAAACAATACTAGTTTCTCCTCTAGGGCCAATCACCTAGCCAGCAATAGTTTTTTGATGCAGTTAATGATTCCAGGTATGGATTACATCTTCTGGTATGGGCTTTACATCCAGTAAATTAGTGATTGTTTACTCCCATAGTATTTGCCTCTCAGTTGGGGGATCGCTATACCAGACATCAAACTATACTACAGGGCTATAGTCATAAAAACAGCTTGGTACTGGCACAAAAACAGACCAGTTGACCAATGGAACAAAATTGAAGATCCAAACCTGAGCACATACAATTTCAGCCATCTCATATTTGATAAGGAGGCCAAGAAGACACATTGGAGGAAAGACAGCATCTTCAACAAGTGGTGTTGGCAAAACTGGATCACCACCTGTAGAAGAATGAAATTAAACCCCTACCTCTCACCCTGTACAAAAGTCAATTCCAAATGGATCAAAGACCTCAACGTGAAATCCAAAACTCTGGAGGTGATAGAAGAGAAACTTGGCAGCAGACTACAAGACGTAGGTGTAGGAAAAGACTTCTTAAATCAGACAGCAGCTGCACAAGAAATAAGGTCGTCAATTGACAAATGGGACCTCATTAAACTCAAAAGCTTCTGTACATCAAAGGAAACAATAAAGGAAGTGAAGAGAAAACCCACAGAATGGGAGGAAACCTTCACAGCAGATACATCCGACAAAGCATTAATCTCCAGAGTATACAAGCTACTCAAAAAACAAAGAAGAAAGAAAACAAATGAATCACTCAGAAGATGGAGCAAAGATCTGAACAGAGACTTCACAGAGGAGGAATTAGAGATGGCTGAGAAACACCTTAAGAAGTGTTCAACATCACTAATAATTAAGGAAATGCAAATTAAAACCACCTTAAGATACCACCTTACTCCAGTAAGACTGGCTAGGATCAAGAAAACAAATGATGCCAAGTGCTGGAGAGGGTGTGGGGAAAGGGGAACACTCATCCATTGCTGGTGGGAATGTAAACTTGTGCAGCCACTATGGAAAACAGTGTGGAGAACCCTTAGAAGACTCAAAATGATCCTGCCATTTGACCCAGTCATACCACTCCTGGGTATATACCCACAAGACTCATCTTACTGCAGAGATACATGCACAGCTATATTTATTGCCGCTCTGTTCACAATAGCAAAAAACTGGAATCAACCCAAATGCCCCTCAACTGACGAGTGGATAGAGAAAATGTGGTACATGTACACAATGGAATTCTATGCAGCAGTAAAGAAAGACAACATCATGAACTTTGCAGGTAAATGGATGGAGCTTGAAGACATCATGTTAAGTGAAGTAACACAGTCCCAGAAAAACAAACGACAAATGGTATCTCTCATATGTGGACGCTAGTACCAATAACCCAGTTATAAATATTTCTTGTGGAGAGGGATGCATATTAAAAGAACAACAACAGAAAGATTGCATCAGAAGGCTGACTGAAATGGTGACTCGGGAGGGGTGGGAGGGGTGGGAGAGGGACACGGGTGTATATTCGATTGGTGCATGTTTAATTGACGTGAGTTCAACAAGTATCCAGTTTTGCCCAGACTCTGTCTACAGGATACATGGTGTTTTAGGACTTAGTAAAAGTAAATATGTGCATATTGGACAACATTGGTTTGAAGGCTGATAAAAACGGTAATGCATCTGAGTTAATTGGTGATATAAATTGCTCTTGTCCACATTAGCTTTAACTAAAATCTGTATAACAATTACTTTGGGATTGGTATAAACAAATGTTCTCTATAATTTTGCTGTCATATAGTATCACCTGGTAGCAATCTCTTTCACCTATAGGATGATTTAACTCAAAAATAAACTTTGTTTCCCAAGTTAATCACATACAGTAACCCAAAACAGCATGGGTGAACTTGATGAAATCTGTGCCTTGATTCCACCCTATAGGTATGTATAAAACAACTGCTTTTTTGAGACTCATGGGTCAAAAATAAAAACCTTAAATAAAAAAGGGGGATATAGATAGATATGAAAACTTTTTGTCAAAAAACCTTGCAACCCAAATCTTAAAACTAACTATGGGAAAGGATTTGTATGTTCCAACAGGCCAGAGTATCACCAACTTAATGGCTGAGAAAGAAAATGCAGCTTTGCAGTGAGTAGGATGTACCAGAAAGTGCCAGCAGAAGGATTGACTCCTCTGGGCATTGAAGGGAAGAAATGCCTCAGATTGCTGCAGACATCAGGCCCCTCTGTGGATCCTACTAGTAACAACTATTTTTAATGATTCCTAACGAAGCTTACCTTCTAGGTGCCGCAAAGGTTTTAATACAAGAGACTTTCTTAACCCCCCCCCATAGAATAAGGAGAAATATGATGATGATGAGGTCGTTCTCCAGCTGTAGATTGGAGCCAGCTGTTATAGAGGTATTCTCTTGTAAAATCAGTAAAACTGCCTTCTTTAATTGACTAATGGACATAGAAACTGTGAAAAGGATTATTCTCTATTCAGAACCAAATATAATGCTAAAGTCTCCTTAAGCTATGCACTTAAACAAAATATATTAATACAGGAGCTCTGACATCAACAATGGATTATTCTACCAAGGAGATGTTGGCCAGGGGATCCAAGCCCCCACAAATGGTAAAGGCTCCTTGCCTCCAAACTGGGATATCTGCAGGAAGAGAGGCGATAAGGCCCTGCTGTTGAAGACCTGATATAAACATGGGAAAGATGTATGGAGACCGCACTTGCAAGTATACAGATGGTCTCTGGGATGCCAGAGAGTGTTACCAAAGACCACTAAACCAATAAAGCAAATATAGGTCTCCTTGAGTCAAGCAAGACTCCTCCGTCAGCACCAGCTACACCTCATCTGCCTGGAAATACTGTGCAGCAGTGGCAGCCATATGTCTGTATATCCCAAATCTAATTGGCTATTAGCTCTCTCCTTGGAGGAATAACCCACGGCTGATGCCACAAGCTTACATCCTCTAATGGTTAGGAGATGTTATAAACCACACGAAGACCCTGTCATACTTAACAGAAGAAAATGTAATTCATGGATTAACATACCATCCAAACATCTGTGTCTATACCAAAGTAACCTACCATAACAATTAGTACTGTTTAAATACCTATATATCTAATTGTGTGTGCTTCATTAGTAGGATCGAAAGGCTATATATTATACTGTTTAAATACCTAAATATCTAATTGCATGTGCTTCATTAGTAGGATCGAAAGGTTATGCCTGGACAAGCTGGCAGCCCATGAAAGAAAACAGCCAGAACTGACTAGAGACCAAGACATCAGCTCCAGAGAAAGTAGAGTGTTTTGCTTCTCATCCACCTGTGCCCCTTTTCTAAGCCTAGGGAACAATCTGTGGAAGAGAGGGCGTGGTAGAATGTAAGGGCTTCAATTGGGGTTAATGCTGAAACTACAACAATATAGACTGGACACTCATTTGAAAAAAAAAAAAGAAAAATGAAATAAATGAGCATTATGCATCATAACAAGTACAATAAAGTAAATGAGTCAACCAATAGTCTCTCTTACTGTAGGATTTTAATTGGTAAATATATTAAAATAATGAAAGTTGAGTAAACACTCGACTAATTATTATAGATAAGTATTTGATAAAACTAGTGAGAGAAAATATAAGCAAAAACACAGTTTTAGAAATCCTGAAAAAAAGTCATTATTAATGATGGTGGGATTAAAGCAAAAAAGTGTTTTAATTAAAAATTAAGATTTGTATTGAATTTTTCAAGTTGGATATAATAAATTTTCATCATGTAATCCTCCTCCTTGAACTGTTTACCCTTTACCATATGCTCAATTCTATGAACATATTGTGTCAAATATATGTCAATCAATGTCCTTCAGAGTGGGTCCTTTATCCACATCAGCCTGGTTAACTCACCCAGTGTCTTGCCCTTAAAGAAAATGGACTAACTATCTCTCAACAGTTTCTTATCAACTTCCTTATCTATGCTAGTATTTTGTCTCATTTGAACTCATGAGGGTATTTTGCATTCTGCTACCATTGCTGTGAGTTTGCATGAGAAACTGCTAAGCTGCGTGAAAAACCCACTTCATTGCAGCATCCACCACTTACAGCTCCTACAACTTTCTGTCTCTTCTTCAATGATACCTGAGCCTTGGTATGCAGAATTTTAATACAGATGTCTTATTCAGAAATGAACATTCTGCATTACACAAGACTAGAGGGGTCATAAATTCTTTAGAAAAACCTACATTATTTCTTACACTATTCTAAATATAATATAACATAATTTCTTACATTATTCTAAATATGCATCCTTATATTTATAGACAAGTGTACCTTTCATCACTCACCGACAGCTTCTTTCTTCAACAGATGGGGACTATTATAGAGCTCCAGAGATGATGAAATGCGTAGAATAAGTGTCTGTAAGATTAACCTTAAGAGGCACATCTTAAAAGCAACCTCTACTCATAGGATGGATGCATCCCTCAACCCTTACTAGAAAAGTTTCCTTATGTAATGGATGGTAATCAACACAGAATACCATGACTGGCCAATGTGCAGCGAACAAGAGCCAACAGAATGTTTATGCTTGATTGAATAGAACAACTATTTCCTACCCCGTCCTCTAAGGCTTAGAGATCATTGAGGAAGTAAAAATGGAAATAGTGTGAGAGCAACAGGCTGTAGATGACCACAAGAAGCCAGTCTTCTACAGTCTTTTATGCATATTAACTCACACCAATAGTGACAGCATGCACAAGACCCATGCTAGCTCAAGCCAGACAAAATCCCAGCCTAATAATGAGGAAAAGGGTAAGAAATCATAAACCAATTTAAGGAAATTTTGGCAAAGGAAGACTGCAGGGAAGTCTTGAGACAGTGTCTTACAGGCCTGGGATTCTTGTTGGGACCCACACTGAAAGACATTTGGGAACACAAATCAGACTCAAGAAATATAAAATTGGGCAGGTGTCATGGGGGACAATAAAAAGAATTTTTTAAATTTTATTTATTTTTGTATGTGTATGAATGTACTGTCTGCATGTAGGTTTGTGCACCCGTGTCGTGCAGTGCCGCGGAGGTCAGAAGAGGGTCTCGGATTCCCCTGGAACTGGAGTTCTCCTGGAATTGGAGTTACAGACGGTTCTTAGCTGACAGGTGGGTGCTGGGGATCGAACCCGGGTCCTCTGCAAGAGCAGTCGGTGCTCCTAACCGCTAGGCTATCTCTTCAGTTCCATGAAAAGAATTTTTCTTTTTTTTCTCGCCGCCCCCCCCCCCGCCCCGGAGACGGTCCCCTGTAGCCGCCTAACTGAGACCAGCTGTGCCAAAAAAAAAGGCTGGCCCTGAACTCACAAAATCCACCTGCGCCTCTGCCTCCCCAAAGTGCTAAAGGATTAAGGCGGTGCGCACCACGCCCAGCTTGAAAAGAATTTTTCAAAGGAATATAGGAACTTTTTTTTTAATTTTAATGGGTTTTGATGCTTTGATTACATTACATTGTTTGTATTTTCCAATTCAGTTCAGGCTTATGTTCCCTTTCCATCCCCCCCCACCCCGCCCCACCGCCATCCCAGATCAGCATTCTGGCATAACTGTCGCTGCATATTTCTTCCTGCAGGATTTTTTTTTTCATTTTTAGCTATAAAGTGATAATCCATAGAGTACAGGCCATCCTTCTGCAAAACCTATCTGCAGGCTGTTGTGCCAAACACCACAGCCCCACAATACCACTCCTGGGTATATACACACAAGACACAACTTTACTGGCAAGATACATGTCGCAGGTGTTATTGCAGCTCTGTTCACAATAGCAAAAGCTGGAACCAGCCCAGGGCCTCCTCAACTGCGATTGGATAAGAAAAGTGTGGTAATGTATAACAATGGAATACTATGCCAGCAGTAAAGAGGGACAACATCATGAAATTTGCAGGTAATGGATGGAGCTGAAGACATTATGTTACGTGAATAAACAGTCCCAAAAAACAAACGACAAATGGGGCGCCTCATAATATGGATGTCTAGTAACCAGACCACCCAGATATAAATATATCTCATGGAGAGGGAGGCCATGAGTAAAGAACAACAGAAAGACTGCAATCAGAAAATGGAGTTGAAATGGTGAATTGGGAAAGGGGAGGAGGTGGGAGAGGGGACACGGGTGTATAATTCGATTAATCATATTTAAATACGTGAGTCAGCACGTACCCAGTTTCGCCTAGACACTGTCTACAGGACACATTGGTGTTTAGGACTGTGAAAAGTAAAAGGAATATAGTAACTTAAAAAGAGGAACCACCATCAGAGTTAACATCACTGATAATGAACATATGCAGATTCCACATACCTCCTGTTATGGTGAACACATAACAGAGCAGAACCGTATTCTTTACTGACATTTTACTGCAAATTCCTTTTTTTTTTTTTTTTGTCTTTTTTTGAGACAGGGTCTCCCTGTCACTGGCTGTCCTGGAGCTCGCTCTGTAGACCAGGCTGGCCTTGAACTAACAGAGATCCGCCTGCTTCTGCCTCCCCAGAGCTAGGACTAAAGGTGTGTGCCACCACGCCTGGCACCCCAAATTCTTAATAAGTGTTATTATGAGTTAAATTCATACCACAGCAAATTTAATGGTACTCTATAAATATTCAATGATATTCTAGTCAGTCAACATTAGAGAAAAAGTGAGGTTTAGAAACCAGGGACCCAAGAAATAAATGTAATCCAGGATTCTGGATAGAATTGTAAAATAAAGATTTTAATTATTTGGGGGCAAACACCTTATTGCCTTAATCCCTAATCTCTATTTTTGAAAAATGAGGCTCTTTGTTTTACTCATTGTATGGAATTTCTTGTCAGGATTATTTAGTGAGATGACTATGGGAAGTCTATTTAAAGTCCTTGGAATATTACAAGCGAATCATATTTATTAATATGTAATTCTATATTTATGGAAATCTATAAGGGTTTATTATTAAATATCTCAATAATTTGTATGGGATGGTAATCTATATCCATATATATGTATTATTTATTTCTATTTGATTGATGTGTATGAATAATATTCCTGCATTCATGGAAGTGTACCTATCTCATAGAGTGCACAGAAGAGAATGTCAGATTCCTTGGAACTAGAGTTATTGGATGGTTGTGAGCCTCTGTTTGGGTGCTGAGAACTGAATCTCGATCTTCTGCAAACAGGTCATTCCTATTAACGGCTGAGCCATCTTCCCAAACCATAAATGTATGTATGTATATATATATAGAATTTATATCTATATATATATATAATTTGGGATAATTAGGCTTCAAGGGGAACACACAACAGTAAGCATCCTCTATTATAATATTTTTTAAATTTTATTTATTTCGGTATGTGTATGAATGTACTGTCTGCATGCAGGTGTGTGCACCCGTGTCGTGCAATGCTGCGGAGGTCAGAAGAGGGTGTCAGATTCCCCTGGAACTGGAGTACTCCTGGAATTGGAGTTTCAGACGGTTCTCGGCCGCCATGTGGGTGCTGGGGATCGAACCTGGGTCCTCTGCAAGAGCGGTCGGCGCTTTTAACCGCTAGGCCATCTCTCCAGCCCCAGCATCCTCTCTTATAAGAGTGAAAGAGTTCCCCTCCATCAATCTTTGGCGTGGTGGTCATAGTTAAGTGGGTGTAGGGAAAGCTGTCTCTCCACAGTGGCTCCAAGTGTCAAAAGATCTGAACTTGAAAAATGACACTCATGGTAAATTGCTTTACTTCATGGAAGAAACACAAGATACAGTTTCCTACTCTTAAAATATCTGACTTTTCTTTTTACTAAATATATCATTTTCCATTAAAATATGTTAACTGACAATGCATTCTGGTTACACTCACCATATGTAACCTCACTTATTATTTCTTTTCTATGCTCTTACCCCTTCCCAACACTTCCTCCTCCAGTTTTCATGTTGATCGTTTTTTATTTGGTGACCTACTGAGTTTACCTGTAGCAGGTAGAACAGACATGTGTATGGGGCTAGCCAATAGCTCCCTAGTGAATATAGGACTGCAGAAAATATGACCTCCTTCCTCAGGGACCCTCAGGGTACTTTAGCTTTCCAGGGCTAGCCAGGCTCAATGATTCTCTCGCCATCATTGATGAAACAGCATTGGTTCCAGCCATTTTCTGATGTGATTTGGCTACCTAAGCACTGAGAATGATAATAGTTGAAATTTGTTTTTTTGGACTCAGTTAGAATTCTGAAATTTATTACTATTTCTATATAACCTTTTAATTGAATTTTGTGTATTTAATATATAATATCTCATCTATATATCCCTTTCCCATCAGCCCCCTCCCATAGCACCCCCAATGGATTTAATATATTTTGTCATTTATGTGAAGTTCTATCAAGTCAAGTTAGTGTCCCCTGATGTCCCTCATTGCAGGTTCATTCACTGGGGTCAAGTTAGCCTATCTAGAGACCCTCCCTTAAAGAAGATCAGTCTTCTTCACCCAGCAGTGATCAACCCCCCAATATTTCTTCAGCTAAGATTGGGGCCTGCTGTTCATGTCCTCAGGTCTGTGCTGCGTTTTGTGTGCTTTAACTTGCATGGGTCTTGGACATCCTGCCACCATTGCTGTAAGTTCTTATAAGCAACATCCAGAAGCCTGTGAGACTCTTCTTCCATATGGTCATGCACCTCCTCCCCTGACTCTTACAAAGTTTCTGCCCCCACCTTCAAAATGGTCCATGAGGTCTGAGTCTGTTGTTCTCTGTTGCATGAGAGAGCTTCGTTAGGTATAGCTGAGAGATTCATTAGTATTCTCTAGACCCTTCTTCCACTGTTCCAAGAGACATAGCAAAAACCTTCTGTATAGCAAAATAAACGACGAAGGAACTGAAGAGACAAACCACAGAATGGGAGAAAAATCTTAACCAGAGACACATCTGACAGAGGTTTATATCCGGAATACATAAAAAACTCAAATCACAAATAATCAAGAAAAAAATCGACCCAAATAAAAGATAGGCTATGGGGGGCTGGAGAGATGGCCTAGCGGTTAAGAGCGCCTACTGCTCTTGCAGAGGACCAGGGTTCGATCCCCAGCACCCACATGGCAGCTGAGAACCGTCCATAACTCAGATTCCAGGAGAATTCCAGTTCCAGGGGAATCCGATGCCCTCTTCTGACCTCCGTGGCATTGCACAACACGGGTGCACAAAGCTACATGCAGACAGTACATTCATACACATAAAATAAATAAATAAAATTTAAAAAAAAGATGGGCTATGGATCTGAACAGTTCTCAGGAGAAAGAAAGATGGATAAGAAACACCTTTATAAGCGTTCAGCATTGATAGTAATTAGGGAAATGCATATTAAAACCACCACAAGATTTAATTTTACCCCAGTCAGACTGGCTAAGATCAAAAGAACAATTGATTACAAATATTGGAGAGGTTTTAGGGGAACAGGAATCCTCATTCGCTGCTGGTGGAAATGTAAATAGTTACAACCCTTATGGAAAGCAGTGTGGAAAACTCTTAAAAAACTAAAAATGAGGTCTGGAGATATGACTCAACAGTTAAAAGCACTAGCTTTTCTTGTGGAAGACCCAAGTTTGAATCCAAGGACCCACATGGCAGGTGACTCCAGTCTGTAACTCCAGTTCCAGGGCATTTGTTGCCCTCTCCTGTCATCCATTGGCACCTCAAGACATGAGTGTACTTACACACATGCAGGCATAACTCTCATTCACATCAAACAAAAATACATTAAATCAAAAATATTTTAATAACTAAAATGAATCACCATATGAGTCTGTTATTCTACTCCTTAACATATACCCAACGGATTCAACCTATTGTGGAGACACTTGGACATCCATGTTTGTTGCTACTATTTTCTCAATAACTAAGAAATATAATTTCTTTTAAATGCAACTACTACTCTGAGAAACTGAACATTGTTCTCATTATCTGTTTCTGACTTGCATAAGACAAAAAAGGATATTTTTTGTCTCCCCCTCTGTTTCTTCTTTTTATATAGTGACAAGTGTCAAAGGATTGAACAGAGAATAGGATGATTAACCAACAGGATTTCATATGCTGGGATCATATACAACAAGTTAATAAGACAGAATTACAAACCAGATTTTTCATGAAAGCAAACTCAAATCCAGCAACAAAAGCATGAATAGATTGGATGGATATACACAGTTTTACCTGCCATTAAATATTAATCGCATAGCCAGGACCCAAGGTATAGCTCAGTGGTAGAATGATTGTCTATCATCATCAAGGCCCTAGGTTCAATCCCCAACAGTGCAAAAAAGAACAAAGAAAATCTTCCAAACATGTTTTAACATAGTATTGTTCCAAGAAATTCTATATTCTTTCTGTTGTGGGTACTAGAATGATCTGATTTTGCACTTGTTCCTACATATAATGAAAAACTTTTTGTCCAAAACCAAAGACTCTAAGCCATGGAGTCCTTAATTATATTATATACTAAGCTTCAAAACTAAAATTGAGAATTTATTGCCATTATTTATGAAATAAATGCATCAGGTTAATATGAGAGGACAATTCCTTAAGTGTGTTTAAATACATGCACAATTTCTTACCATTTGCCAAACACACACACACACACACAAACACACACACACACACACACACACACACACACACACCTTCCATTTTTCTTCCAAATTAAATGAGAATTATTTGGGTGGAGAATTTTTATTCTTAGTTGCTTTAAAATTTCTGACCAAACTGAAATGTACTTATGAATCTCTTGCCATAGGTATACATCATATATAAAAATTCCTGGCATGCTCTCTAGTGGCTTTCAAGCTGGAGTGAGTTTGACAGACTGCATTGTTACAGTTGTCACGATAAACATAAAAAGTACTCTGTGCTAGATCATCAGGGGTCATGGTATTTGTAATCTTCAAAAAGGCAAGAAGAAAGAAACCTCACATTTGGAAAATTATCAAAGAAAGGCAGCACTGAACATAATTACGACAGGAAGAAATGACTTTAAAAAGAACTTCAGAGACATCATGAACGTTTAACTTAGAAGGAACTCTAGCATGTGCAGCCATTGTAATTTTAAATAAAAGTCTATATTATGAGTAATATTTACCCTTATTTAATCATAGCAGTATGCTAAGACAGAGATCTAAAAGCTTCATATATTAATGAATGGTTTGAAGAAGTAGATAAAACTTATTTATGTATGATGAGTTATTAGGCATTTTTTTTTGTCTTTTTGAGACAGGGTCTCCCTTTAGTCCCAGCTGGCTCACTATGTAGACCAGGCTGGCCTTGAACTTGCAGAGATAGGCCTGCCTCTGCCTCCTGAGTGCTGAGTGCTGAGAGATGAGTGCTGGGATTAATTATTTATGAATTAAAATGATGATATTGAGGATTTATATGTTAATTTTTTATTATGATCTATAAAGATCAGTGTGTCAACTAAAAAGTGAGCATGCAATTCCTTTCTCTCCATTGAGGTAATGAGGACAAAATAAGGAAATATTTCCAATTCCAAATGATACTGTAGACACATTAGTGGAGATAAATCTGAGTATGATTTTAACTCAAACTCTGCTCTAGAGCTCTTTGTGTGTGGTCAGTATTCTTGGCCCCTACCTATCTACGGGAGAAAGCTGTTTCTGTAAGCATCTCAGTGTACCCATGCAGTTCTCTCGTTAACATCCACCCTTCATATCTTCCATAGATTTTTTTTCACATCTCACTGTTTTATAAACTCTTTGACTTTTGACACATTTAGTCTCTATGGAATTGTAGCTGTCAATCAACTGTAGTCCTCTGTGAAAAGGACACTTCATACTACTCTGGATATTGTCAATTTTCATGATCCTGGTGCTGCTATTGGATCTTATCCATTGCATGACCATGGTGCTGCTATCAATATCTAATGAAGAGAGGTCAGAGACATTGCTAGCCATAATTCTACAACCCATGATGCAGCCTTGTGCCAGAGATTTCCTCCCTGGTGTGGGGACATACCCATGCACAAAGTGTCACCCTATAGCTGCTGCTGATTCCCCAGTTACAAGGAAAAAACAAGGAATAGACTCTCCAATCTGAATTCTCAGAGGACTAGAGAGTTTATTAGGCTTGCCTATAAAGTGATGAGCACAAAATATCACTTACTATCCAAGCAGTGATTCCTATTCCCTTATGGTTGCCCAGACTCCTGGCATGAGCACAGTACACTATGCTCATGGTTACAAAATGAACAGCAATGACCAGCAATGCCCCACATGGTGGGCTTTTTATATGCCCCTGTTACCAACATGGCACCAGCAGCTTCCCAGAGTTCTGTGGGTCTTCAGCAAGAATTGTGGGAATCCAAGCATCACAGGAATCTCAATGCAGGCTCACTTTTCCCTTAGCCTTCTCCCAACCCACCCAAGTAAACCAGAGTCCATATTTGTAGTTTTAAGCTTATCTGATAAGTCCACTTCAATGAAGGTGTGTTTTTATTCCACACCCCACCCACACTTTGTCTCTTTAAGTCTGGGAACACCAACCTCTTCTGCAGGAATTCCTGGGCTTTGGGCAGTGAGAAAGAGATAGGATTACCTATTTTTCCTCTGATATGAGACATCAAACTCTCAGGTCTGTCCAAGTTCTGTTTCCAAGAGACTTCTGGCTCATTTTAGGGATATCCTTTTATTCCCACTAATAAAACACAAATATCAAGGAGCACAAACATTTAAACAAACATAACCATTATAGCAAGTTATGGTATGGCACAAACACAAAGGTGGAGAGTATGTCAGGGTATCACAGTTCTTTAACAAAAGGATGACAAGAGGTTTCTATTTGGGTCTATAATGTCTTCTGCCACTAGGGGTCAACCTGGTTTTCACTATCAGTTCTGTGCCCCTCCCTTCCAGTGGAGCACATGAGTGCAGCACATGAAGTCTGTAGAAGAGTTTCGGGAACTATTTCTTCCCAGTGATCTGCATAACACTCTCCAGAATTATGAAGGCAGGCTGTCCAGTAGCAGGGCATGTCCCAGCAGAATCTTTCTTACTCACACATACATCATGCAATATATTCAGCAATAGGGTCTTATTATCTGTTTCTTGTGTGCAACCAAGGTTAGAGACAACAGCTTTTTTTTTTTTTTTTTTTTGGAGGGGGGTTGCTCTAGAACATCTCTGGCCAATAGCTACTGGTAAGGCAGCCCACACCTTGTACTAAAGCCTTGATTTTGCAAAATGTCTTATCCAACCATAAAGCTCCTAAGGATTCCATAGTTATGCCAAGCCCTGGTACCCCCTTAATGAAATTACTCTTTATCTTTGTTTCTTCAGGTGTATTTGCTATCTCTCCCATAGGTCTCACATTTGTAATACACTCAGACATTAACATTAAATATTAAATCAAACATAAATTAGATCTAACCAAGCATGGGGAGATTTTGTCTATTTTAGACTGTTATCTCAAAAGATCCAAGTTGGGTATAATAGCAGGAGTAAGAGGAATTAATTCAATTAGCTCTTTAGTAACTGTAGTCATTTTCTCAAATCCATTTGGTATCCTGGTGTTTTTACATGTAGCCTCCTTGTACCTCTTTAGCTTTGATAGACTAATTGGCCCTGGCTCAAGGTGCTTAGTCCTATACAGGGCCAAAGAGGAATAGGTCTCCCTTTCCCTTTGCTGCATTTGCTGGTCCTCTGGGTTGGGCAGAATCTAGGCCTGAAATCTTGCTATAGTCCCAACACCTGCTATCTTTTGTTTGACACCACCTGGCTGCTGGGGGAGGCCCCAGGTGGGAAAACTGTTCCCACCCTCCAGAAAGACCTTTCTCTGCAGAGAAAGGTACTCTCTTTAACCTGGGGGGTCAATTCACCCGCCAAAGTTTTTATCATTTGTATGCCTTTTGTGAACTTTTCCTCAGGCTCTAAGCCTCCCAGAAGCTTTTTAGCATGGAATTTGGCTTCTTTTCAATTTTTTCTTTAGTAACTTGGGCTTTATATTTGCCTTCTAGTAACCCAAGAAGACCTCCTTTTTGTTTTGTCCTTTTTCTATCTCCTTTATTTTGCTTCACTCATCTACAAACACATTTTTACATGTTGGACAAAGTCACCTAGGTTTGACAAAGCCTCTCCTACTTCATAAAGACTTGGACCCATCAAGGGAGTCAGCACAGCCAATAAGGTTTAAAAACCACTCTCTAGGTCCTTGTTCAATCAAGCTTTTTCTTAAGTCACTAGTAAGCACTGCCTTATCTACTCCAGTGAACTAGGCCCTATATATTGCTTTTCTCATACTACAAAGATCAAGTCTGGTTTACTTTGAAGGAGGTTCTAAGCTCAAAGCCAAGCCCACGGTGAGATTCAGCAATGCTTGCATTTGCACTATGCTTGTGGAGGTGTGCAGAACTCTGGGAAGCCAAGGGCACCATGTTGGGGCCAGGGGCATATAAAAAACCTGCCACATGGTGTTTGTGGTATTTCACTATTTTGTCACCATGGTTGGAGGGCCCCAGGCTCATGGGGGGTGCACTAGGGAAGAGAGAATCACTGTTGCAATATAGTAAGGGGTGTCTTGTGCTCATCACTGCATAGGCAAGCCTAATAAACTCTAGTCTTCTTAAAATTAATATTGGGGAGTTTGTTCCTAGTTTTACCTAACATGAGAACCAGCAGCAGAGATGAGGTGGGCTGCTTAGTGCAGTGAAACCCCCTAGGGGGAAATATGTGCAACAATTGGCATAGTCAAGCAGGATTAGGCAACAGCAAGAGCTCAGGAAATGTGGTGGGAGGCTATCTTTTAAGGGTAAAGCCACTAACTGGAGGGAAAAACCAGACTTGATTTCTTTGTAGTTCACAGTTCCCTCAGTAGTTCTTGCTCCTCTCTTATCACTTTCCACCCCCTGGTATTTATGGAAACCTCTATTGGGGATAACCAAGTGTCTCTAATGACTTATTAGCCAATCAATTAGGGACTTCTTGCCTTCCTCTGTCTCAGGCTATGCAGCTTATGTCTCAAAGCAAGATGGGTGGCTATATTATTCAGCTATTCTACTTCTGGAGCACTAAACATAATTCAATCCAATCTAATGTCCCATAGCCTCACATATCAGGTGTTGAGGGGCTCCTTCAATGCGTGTTTTAAAGTATCTTCAGTTTCCAAGAACTCCAGGGCTGAGTATTCTCAGACTTTCTTTGTTTCCTACAGTGGTTCACCAATAAAGCCACCATTAGCAGGCTGAGACATGGATTTTTCCTTTCTTTGTATTAAAGGTCAAACTCCAGAGGCATCTGTTGCTTTTCCTACATCACGCTCTTCTTTGTTATTATTTGCCTTTTCTCCTGGCTCTCCTAGCTGTAAACAGCAGCAGGATGACACTTCTTCCTTCTTTTCTCCTTTACCCAAGTTACTGGCAAGATCAGAGGCTAATACTGAGGAGGACAGTCTCTTAGGTTTTTCTGGATCCAACATTTCCCTTAAATCTTTAATCTCTTTTTGGGCTGTCTCTCCTACTTGGGATATATCCTTAATACCATGGAGTAATATCCAGGCCACATTGGCCATATTTTCTTGCACATTTCACCTTTGATCTGCCATTTCCAGGCCTTGAAAAGTCTGCTCTAAGCTCTCTGTGGTTTTCAAAGTATCTCAATATTTAAGCATGTTACTCCACACTACTTAGAAATGAATAGTTTCTATGTGCCTATTCAGTGTCACTTTAGTTGCATGACTTAAAGTCCATAGCACAATCCATACTGCTGCTGCTATACTCAAACACACAAACTATGCAGGCAATGAAGACAATTCCCTCTGCATTTCCCTCCAGTTAGTGGCTTTGCCCTTAAAAGATAGCCTCCCACCACATTTCCTGAGCTCTTGCTGTTGCCTAATCCTGCTTGACTATGCCAATTGTTGCACAGATTTCCCCCCAGGGGGTTTCACTGCACTAAGCAGCCCAACTCATCTCTGCTGCTGGTTCTCATGTTAGGTAAAACTAGGAACAAACTACCCAATATTAATTTTTTTTAATTTAATTTTTATTGATGGTTTGTGCATTTCGTACATCATTTTCCAATTCAGATCAGGCATATTTCCCTTTCCCTTCCCCCCCACCCCCACCCCATCCCAGATCATGTATTCTGCCATAACTGTCCTGCATCTTTCAGGTTTTTTTTTTTCCATTTTTTAGCTATAAGTGATAATCCATGAGTATAAGCATCCTTCGTGCAAAACCAATCTACAGACTGTTGTGCCCAAACCCCCACAGTCCCACCATTCAGTGGGGGGTGACAGGTTGTTTGTTCAATCAAGTTGATCAAATGAGTGTCCAGACTACATCGCTGTAGTTTCACCGTTCACCCCAATCGCAGCCTTTACATTCTACCACGCCCCCTCTTCCGCAGATTGTTCCCTAGGCTTAGAAAAGGGGCACAGGTGGATGAGAAGTAAAACTGTCCTCTCTCTCTGGAGCTGTTGACTTGGAATCTGGTCAATTCTGGCTGTTTCCTTTCATGGGCTGACAGTTTGTTCAGGAGTAACCTTTCGATCCTACTAATGAAGCACAAGCAATTAGATATATAGGTATTTAAGCAGCACTAATAGTTATGGTAGGTTACTTTGGCATAGACACATATGTTTGGAATGATCATGCAGCAGTAAAGAGGGACAACAATCATGAACTTTGCAGGTAAATGGATGGAGCTGGAAGACATTATGTTTAAGTGGAAGTAACCAGTCCCGAAAAACAAACGACAAATGGTGTCCCTCAATGTGGATGCTAGTAACAACAACCCAGATATAAAATTTCTCATGGAGAGGGATGCATAGTAAAAGAAACACACAGAAGGACTGCAATCAGAAAATGGACTGAAATGGTGAAGTGGGAAGGGGGATGGGTGGGAGAGGGACAACGGATGTATATTCGACAAGGCATATTTAATTGATGTGAGTTCAGCAAGTACTCAGTTTCGCCCAATATTAATTTTAAGAAGACTAGAGTTTATTAGGCTTGCCTATGCAGTGATGAGCACAAGATACCCCTTACTATATTCCAACAGTGATTCTCTCTTCCCTAGTGCACCCCCCATGAGCCTGGGGCCCTCCAACCATGGTGACAAAATAGTGAAATACCACAAACACCATGTGGCAGGTTTTTTATATGCCCCTGGCCCCAACATGGTGCCCTTGGCTTCCTAGAGTTCTGCACACCTCCACAAGCATAGTGCAAATGCAAGCATTGCTGAATCTCACCGTGGGCTTGGCTTTGACCTTAGAACCTCCTTCAAAGTAAACCAGACTTGATCTTTGTAGTTCACAGTTCATCTGATGGTAAGTCCTCTTCAAAGAAAGTGAATTTTATCCCATAATCCTCCATCCTACTGCTGCTCAATATTAATAATTTATCAGACACATGAATATGTGCAAGTTTGAGGAACATTGATGTGAAATCCATATGTCCTATTATACCTAGTATATTTCTGCGCAAGTTCCCAGGCTCAATGCCTCAATGCTAATGTTACCTCCTCCTTAAAGCCTCCCTCATTCTCAATGACCCACATGGGTTCTTCAAAAATTACTTGTACCTTACGTGTCTGTCTATATATAATATATATATATATATAATATTATATATATCGATTAATATGAATAGCTTAAGGAAAGACTCACATCTAATGACAGGGCTCAATATCCTGCCTGGTAGATGGTAGTTGAAAACTGTTTGCTATTAAAGTAATAAACAATGCATTTTTATACATTGGAGAAGGAGGAAAGTTTGTAAAAGGTAAGTATTTATCTTTCTGTGTATTTTCATATCTGATAACCTGAGATTTAATTATGGTAGTATATATTTCTGCCATGAGCAGACATAGGAATCTATGTAATAGATGAATTAAATAAAACAACATTGCAGGTGAACAATGTAAGAAATGTTTGTCATAGAGCAAAATTTGCATAGACATTTGATTTATGACATTTAGATATTAATAATTGCTAACTTTTATGATGTTAAGATTATTTGAGAAAAAGAAAGTGACAAAGAAAGAAAGAGAGAGATGAGGGGGTAATGTCTTACCATGTATGTCTGGTCTTAAACTTCCTGTGTAGATCAGTATGGTCTACACAGGATGGTCATTTTTCCAGCCTTAAGTAGACAAATTAGATATATGACAAATTTAGTTGCATTTAAATGTTCCAGAATTATTTTTGTATTAAAATATCAAACTTTAGGACAAAAATAGGTATGAATCATATGATGTTATGTATATATATATAGATATCTATCTATATATATATATATATATATTTAGTCCTAATACATATATATGTTCTAAATGTTGGCATTGTCTATTGAATTTGAGGCCATTGATCCAGCTTGATTTTATCAAGCATTGTACAAATATAAAGAAGAACTAAGATTCGTTTTGTTCTTTCTGGAATTTCTTGGTGAATATTGAAAGAAATATAATTTGGATCAATTTCTATATTTGCTGAAATAAAAAAATTAAACATAAAGAAAAAGAAATTTGGGAGTTGCTTCACACTTCTGCAAGGTCCCGCAAACTTTTCTGTCCATAAACATGTCAAGTCACATGGTTTGGTGTGATTATAATAATGGGCTCTAGATGGTTAGGCAAATATTCAAGATTTGACATTAGTTTATTGAATTAATGGCTTGTGACATGAGGATAGGGACTTCTTAAATGAGTTGGTTTTTGGCAATCATTTCAATAACTGAAAAGCCCCCAGCCTTATCAGAATTGTGAATTACTTGCGTCTAAAAATATTAGGCAAAAATGTAATAACCACTCTCTCAAGAAGACTGCTTCTTAGTGGTTCACTTATGAGAAAAGAAAATAAAACAGGTGAATCAAGTGACTCAAAGAGATAATCAAATTCCATGTGTCAGTAAACTCTCAAATTTGTTCTTATGTTCATAATTGCATTAATTTAGACTCTTTGTGTGAGTAACTGAGCAGAAATTCTACCTTCAATCCTATTATCCAACACAGGATAAGAAGACAATTGGAAACAAAATGAGAAATAAATATAGAAATAATTATTTAGATGAAAGTCTGAGATTGCCATGAAAACCTTAATGTTTTTCTCTCTCAGTCTCTTTCTCTTTCTATTTGCTCTCCTCCTCCATTTCCTTCCCTCTCTATAATTTATTTTGAGCAAGTATATCTGTGTGTGAAATAAAGCTTCTTCTGTTAGTTTCTCAATGCAGTTACAGGATTTATATAAGAAAAGCAGATTGTTTATATTCACTGGAAGTGGAGCTCTCTTTATTTAACAGTTATTTGTTGATTTTTTACCTTGTAGCAAACATTATTCTTGCTGTAGTCATCACCTGGTTTGCTTTGATAAAAAAAGAAATAGTCCTCTTATTTTATAACCATAAATCTGGATATTTCATACCTAATAAGAGTCCTTTACATCTGAATCTACTAAGTCTAGCCTTGTGTTACAGAGTCAAGAAAACAGAGTTCACTTCTAGAGAGCATTTAACAAACAACATATAAACAGGGAGTTTCAGAAGCATTTATGTCAAAACTGAAATGAAATTTTGTCTGCAATAAAATATGACATGGGAGAATCCAGATAGCGTACACAAAGCTAAACATCTGTATGCCTGTGTAAGAACATGTATGTGTGTGTAATTTAATTACCATGAAAGGTAATTCAAAATTAGTTGAATATAGAACAATATATGCTACTTGAGTGATTAATGCTCTTTTTCCTTTCTTTCACACAGGCCACACATAATAGAAAACAGAAGGTGGATTTCATATTTTCTCAAACTGTAAGTCTGGGCGCAGATAATTCACGAACATTCTGCATAATGCAATCCTTGCTGATTCATCTTAGCACGGGAAGGATCTGGGAGCTCAGGTCTAGGAAGACAGTACTGGCACAGACAGCAACAGAGACTAGATTACTGCATATGACTAATAACAGTGATGCGGTAACCTCCAAAGGCCTTAAGTTTCTACCAGCCACCCAGTAAATATACTTGGCAGAGCAACAGGCCAAAGATTATTCTTCGAGCCTCAAATTCAGGTAGAATTTCCCATCAATGATTAGAGCTTGCTTTGGAAATGTGGGCATTGCCTTCAGTCCTGTTCTTCTATTTGAAATGAAAATGTCTGCCCAATGCTTATCCACCATTGTGTTTAGAAGGAGATCTAACCTATGTTGCCAGGTTCATAGCTGAACAGGAAGTTGGCTTGAAGATGACTTATAACCCAGGCTTCATCAGATTTTTACTTAGATGATGGTGAGAGAAGGTTTGAGATTCAACATCACTATTGGAATGGATTAAGACTCTATATGTGTTAAAATTAGGATATATATGCTTCCCATGTGAGGAAAGGGGGTATAATAGTATCAAACTTTGATGTTGCAGCTCTAATTCTCAGTACATCAGAATAGGTTTAGATTTGGAAAAAGAGATCTTAAAGTAATCATTAGCCAGCCACACAGCTCATCTGCTAAAACTTTTGTTATACACCCCTCACAGAGTGCATTTGGTCTGTGGAAACCTCTGAAAGTTCAGAGTGACTCACCATATTTATCCTCTAACCTTCACATTTGGAGAGAGAGAGAGAGAGAGAGAGAGAGAGAGAGAGAGAGAGAGAGAGAGAGAGAGAGAAACAGAGACAGAGATGGAGAGACCAGGAGAGGGGTGAGAGAGGGGAGAGAGAGGGGAGAGAGAGAGAAATATAAATAAAATAGTTTAAAACCTTGCAAAATTATTAGATAAGAATGGCACAGTTGATGTGAATCCTTATCCAATCTCTCTAGAGCCTTATTTCAAGTGGAGATTGGAACACATAGACACCCCAGGAGTCTGTTGGAATGGATAATAGGAAGAGGCAATCAAGAATAAGGGGAAATGGACAAGGAAAGATGTGCACAAGGAATCAGTGTTGCTGGCACTTTGATCCTGGACTTCACAACTCTAAAACTATGGGAATATAAACATTTGTGGTTGGTGTGTGTGTGTGTGTGTGTGTGTGTGTGTGTGTGTGTGTGTGTGTTTCTTTTATATTGTTACGGGATATGTAGTAAACTAACACAGAGGGGGCAGTATGATGTGAACTCTTGGTTTAAGTCAAAACTGTCATATTAACTCATGTAATTTTTTTTATTCTTTGTGAGTCTTCGTGCTTTGTACAAATGTCTTACAGGTGAAAAGCAGTTTCCTGAAGGCTGCTTTCAATGATTGACAAGTATTGGTTTAATGATGAACAAATGACATGTCAGTGGATGGATAGACACACAGACAGTTTTCATTTGGTTTAGATGTATTCAATTGGAGACAGCTAAAGCTAAAAACACTGTCATGTCATTTGAATTTATTCAAATAGCTCCAATGAAAAATCATGTAGCAGATGTGAAGTCTGCATAAGAGAAAATTATTCATTGATAGTAAGAGATAGTGTGAATATATGGACATATGAGTGTCAGTGTAACATGTTTGTACATGCTGTGGTTTAAATTTGTCCCCTCCAAAATGTAGGATTTTAAATTAAATAGCCAAAATGATAGTGCTGGGTATGGTGATTGGGCTACAAGGGCATCTCCTTCATGAATGAAAATTAAAGCTGTCATATAGGAATGTTCATACAGTGTTGGGCCTGCATGTCCTTCCTCCTGTCTTTTGTTATGTGATGACACATTTCTTCCCTCTAGAAAAGAAACAGTGGTGGCTCTCATCAGACAACAGAACTTGCCAATACCCCTGATCCTGCTTGGCCTTCTCAGCCTCAGACCTGTGAGTACTGTATTTTGTTGTTTATATACTTCCTGGGGTCTCTAATTGCTGCTCTTAGCAGAACTGTTCCAAGCCTTCTATTATATTCCACCTTGCTACTGACCCTGGGTTCTGATCCCTTTGCTTGCCAGATTCTGACAAATGTAAAGCCAGGCTGCAGTGTTCCAGACTTCTTTTCCTTTGAAATACCCCTTCCTTTAAGAGACAGGGCAACCAGTGCTTACAGACTCCCTAATATGGGAGAAGATTTTAGCTACTGTGCTGACATCTTCTTCTAATTCATCTCCTTCTGAATGTTAGTTGCTATTTTATTTTGAGTTTAAGAAAATGGCTGGTTCTGAGTATCTCAGTGCTTTTCAGTGTTAGCTTATAACACATATATTCCTTCAAATGCCCTCTCCATAACAGCTCTGTGGCAGCAATAGTTTGCTATACCCATTGATCCTATTTGCCACTCATTCCTGGAAAACTAACAGATCTGTAACAAGGATGGCTCTAGGTGCCCGGATTAGCTCCAGTAGTACCAGTTTCACGTGGTTCTACACAGTTGCAACAAATATTTTTTATACATCCTGCAGAATTTGTGTGGACATTGATTTAAAAAAAAAAACAGTAGTTTTATAATAGATTGTTACAATGTTCTTGACTCAGTGGAAATACAGTGATGGTGGGAATTTAAAACACAGTTTCCAGTATTGGTTACATTTTCTTCTCTTATTGCTCTGCTTTCCCATTTATGACAAGAGCTTAATTTTGATACCACACTTATATTCACCACAATTCCATGAGTAATTGGTGGTATTATTATAATCCTTCCAAAAAATAAAGAAATAGACCTCTAAGGAAGCCGAAATTATACTTACAAAATTTTCAATTTTCATAAGTAGTGATTGTGGGGTATCAGATTCAAGCCTAGACCTTTTATCAATTGCAAGGTATATTGGATATATATATATATATATATATGTATATATCTATATATACATATATATATAGTATATGTACTATATATATAGTACATATATATATACATATATATATGTATATATATATATACTATATATACATATATACATATATGTATATATAGTATATATATATATACATATATATACATATAGTATATATACTATATGTATATATATGTATATATATATATAGTATTCCAACATATATATGTTGGAATACTATGTTATACTCTTTCTTATAGTACCTGGTACTGACTGAGTCTTACTAATTGTGGGCTTTTGATATAGCTACTATCTTTGCCTCAGTATTTTTCACTTTCCATGATGAAAGCAGTGATATTGTTTTATTTAAATCCTAGTTTCCCACTCAAATTGTCCTGCATGCCTGAAAGCTCTTTTTGACGATCCTCAGAACTCATTAGAGGAATAAAATTGTGTTATTCAACTCACCAGCATCAGGTTTCTAGACCACATTTTATTTCTCAGTTTTGGATCAGATTTTAGGGAGTTTAGTTTTTGCTCAGATGATTAAAAAAAAAAAATAGCTGCCCTGAAAGCTTATAAAACTGACACACTTTGTATCATTGCCATCCAACAACAACTAAAACCAACAATTATATATTTGAAGATCTAAAGGAAGGTGAAGGATAGCCAACATCTTTAATAATATGTTGACATCAAATTCTGAGCAATTCTGCTAATACAGCTCCTGACTCTGAGAGAACTCTCCTAGTGTAATTTTGGCTGCAGGCCTGACTTCTATAACCGGTGTTTCTTTTCTCTTTCATTTTTATTATTAATTAAATTTGTTCTTTGATATTTTCATACAGTGCAACATATATTCTAAATATTTTCACCTTCCACCCCTATCAGCTTCCACTACTTCCTACAAATATTTTCCCCACATTCATGTCTTTGTTTTTTTATTCTTTTTATTTTTTAGTTTTCTGTTGTCATCGTTGTTGTCACCCACTGAGTTTAACCAAGGTCTTCTGTGTGACCATGGGTTTTGGATTTATCCATCGGAGCTTTGTGCCCCCCTAGTGCTTACATAATTGAAGATAATGACTATACCTCTCCCATAATCTTTCAGGGGTGAAATATTTCAGCAGAGAGTCCATCCCCATCTGTAACTGCAATGGCTGTGTCTGCATATAGGATATCATTTTACAGCATTCCTTTCTTCTGACCCTTATATTCATTCCACTCCCACTTCTAAGATGTTCCCTGACCGTTGGTGGGAGTGATGTAAATGTCTTGCAGTTTTGTTTTGTTTTGTTGTTCCATGCTGGGTCTTTTTTATTTAATTTTATTTATGTATGTGTATGAATGTACTGTCTGCATGCAGGTCTGTGCACCCGTGTCATGCAATACCACGGAGGTCAGAAGAAGGTGTCGGATTCCCCTGGAACTGGAGTTCTCCTGGAATTGGAGTTTCAGACGTTTCTCACCGCCATGTGGGTGCTGGGGATGGAACCCGGGTCCTCTGTAAGAATGGTTGGTGCTCTTAACCGCTAGGCCATCTCTCCAGCCCAATATCTTGTAGTTTTTACCTGAACAGTTATGAGTCTCTGCATTCACCTGAGTTCACAGCTAAGAGAAACTGTTTCTCTCATTAATTCTGGGACTAGCATTGTCTAAAGATCCAAGTGTAGAAACTTTGAGGGCTATAGGATGCTACATCAACTATCAGAATAATACTACTAAGTTCCCCACTACATGCTGTGACTTTCCCAGGCATAGTTTGACTGGATTTACAGTGCCATACATGGTTTCTCCCTGTAGAACAGGCTTCAAATCCAATCAAAAGGTGGCTGGCTACTATCATAGCAATGGTGCCACTGCTACACAAGGGGGACATATTTCCAAAGTGGTTTACACTAAAAATCATAGGATGTACACCAAGATAACACTTTTGATGATTTTTCTCTTCCAGCAGCCTACATAGTGCATTCCAACACAGGGAAGATTCTAGCTAAGTTCTGGGTCATTTTCTTTCTATTTTGCAAACAATGTGTATGGTGTATTCATCAATATGGCTTATTATTTAGTTGTGGTTGGCAACCAAGAGTAAAGGCAAGAGCCAATTTTGTTTGTGTGTGTATGGGGTGCACTCATAAGAAGATATACAAAATCTGAAACAATTTTTTATTAATACATGCTTTAAGGAGTAGCATTATCCCCCATCCTTTTAACTCTTTAATTACAATTGGGTTACAAGTTGGGTTTCCATATGAATTTTTCATAAACATCTCATTATGAGCAACCCTCCTAGCACTTTCATGTTTTGTCTTTTATATTTAAACTAATTATTTGTCTTCACATTAAAAATACAGTTAGTGTTCCTCTCCACCAACATTATTGGTGTTATCATAGGAAGGAATAACACATTCCAGAATCTCAGATAAATGTTACACACTTTAGTCAACTAGAATCATGAAGGCAATCCCATAATTAATATTTAACTCAACAACAGGGGATTTGGAAGAAACATAGAAAATATATACTCATATATTCTATGAAAATAAATAGCATTGTGTAATTTGCTTGAAGATTGCATCAGATAAAGTTCCAACTGTGATTCAGAATACAGTTGATGTAGACTCTGCTAAGATGAGAGGTAACAGTAACAAGATACAGGAACAAGGTCATCATCTTTCTTTTTGAAAATTCTAATTTCTTCCACATAGCTGAAAGAAACCTCTAGTTCCCGAGGAAAACAATTGTGGAACCGAGGTTAAGGACAGTTGATAGTCTCCATGTGGGTGCTGCAAAATGAACCCAGGTCCTCCCGAAGAGCAGGCAGTGCTCTTAACTGCTGAACCATCTCTCCAGCCCTTGTTTTGGATTATTTTTAAGAGGAGATTCACTGTTCCATGCATTGCTATTAAAACCAAGCCCTTATTTCAATGTTGAACAAGTATGAAGTTTGGTATTCTCAGAGAATTGTTTCTTGGCTGTCTAGTGCCATAGACACGGGCCTGCAGAGTCCGTGTACTCAGCTGTAGTGGTTCTTTCATAACTTAACTGTACTAGTCTTGAGTGTAGGTTTAGCAATTTCCATTTTTTAATTATACATATTACTGCTAACAAAAGGAACACATTTAAAGGAGGAAAATTAATAAACCAGTAATGAATTTTTATATAAACATAAGATGAAGTAAATCTCCAAGATATATCTCTCTTAAAATGTAATCTAGGGACAGATGAAATGGCTCAGAGGTTAGGAATACTGGCTGATCTTGCAGAGGACCAGGGTTTGGTTCCCAGCACTGACATGGCAGCTAATTACCATCCCTGACTCCATTCTCCTATTCTCCATGGACATTACGTGATTTAAATTATACAGCTAAATACATGGAGACAAAATACTAGTTATACATAAAATAAAACATTTAAAATTATAAATATTTTGATTATTATTTTATGAGATAAGTGTATTGTCTACATGTACGTAAGTGCATCCGTGTTGTGCAATGTCCATGGGAAGAAGGTGTCAGGGCCCCCGAAACAGGGTTACACATGGTGACTTGCAGTCATGTAACAGTGTGTGTGTCCTGGGAATAGAACTTGGGTCCTCTGCAAGAGTAGCCAATGCTCTTAACCCCTGAGCCACATCTTTAGCCTATAATATTTTTAAAAACTGTAATCTAAGTCAGATGTAGTGGCACATATCTTTAATCCCAGCTTTTATCCACCAGAATCTGGTGGATTTCTGTGAGTATGAGGCCAGCCTGGTTTATATAGTGAGTTACAGGGCAGCCAGTGCATAGTGAGTCCCTGTCTCAAAAACAAACAAATATAAAAAAATGTAAACAAAATGCAAAACAAAAAATGCAATTCAATTTTAAAATGACAAGCTTGATGAAATACTTTGAGACGTACATGAGGTGAAGAACAAACTGTAGTGTCATTTTGCATATTACCATGCCTATATATGTTTATTTATTTATTTATTTATTTATTTATTTATTTATTTATTTATAGGCAATGTTAATCCAGTTCGATGTGTAGTAAATTAATGCTTATCTCTAGATTTGGAGTCGTTCATTCTCCTTTAGTAGTATTTTCATGTTTTAGAATCTTTCATTTTAAGTGATCACAATTACTTGTTTGAGAAGAGTAAGATAAGCTTTATGAATTCATTTGTCCATACAAATGTTTCTCTAAGGAAGGACTTGACTTATCTAATTGCAAATGTGACTACCTAGTCATGTTATTAGGGTCTAGCAGAAATAGGCTGAACGTATTGAACTTCTTACACATTTCCTGCTCTACAGGGTAGGAAAATATTATTTTTAAGTTTCAGTTTGTTGAGATCAGTTTGATTTATCTATGGGTAGCTCTTTAAATAAATGCCTTCCAGCTGAAAGCATAGGTAGTTTCATATAATCAACAAAAATGCAAAGTTTTAAGTTGAGTAATAAAAGAAAAGGGAAGAATTAGGTCACTAGATGGAGCCATAATGTTATTTTTTATGTTATTTTCAGGGATTCCAGAGCTGTGTCCCAAGATTGGTTTTAGAAAAGCATCTGTTCAGGTATTAGCACCATAAAAAATGAGCCTAATGTTAACAACATTTAGAGAAGGAAAGTCACTAATCTTTAAAATTGGAGTGAATTAGATTGTACCAAGCTAAATTGAAATACATAAATAAACATTATAAAAATTTTAATGATTTAACTTAGAACCATTTAACATAAGGTAGTGACATTTTATGCTCATTTTAGACCTTTGAGTAAATTTTTTTCCAAAATCACTTGTAATTAGCAAATAAATACACAAGTATAAATACCGAATATAGCACTTTCTTAGTTGGTTCAATAGTCACACTTAATCCTTTTCACAATAAAAAATATTTTTTGCTTATTCTTATATTTTAAAAAAGCAATTAATGCTGGGCGTGGTGGCACATACCTTTAATCCCAGCACTCGGCAGGCAGCTTTCTGTGAGTTCAGGGCCAGCCTGATCTACAGAGTGAGTGAGTTTCAGGGCAGCTGGGGCTACAGGGAAACCCTGTCTCAAAAAGACCAAGAGAAAGCACCTGAGGTCTGTTGGACTAAGTACTCCTGTAGTGTACCTCTTGGTGCCTAGCTGTATATTTGCATGCTGAGATCTGAACTCAGGTCCTGATACCTCTGCAACAAGTATTTTACCTGCTAAGCCTTCCCCCAACCTTCAGAGATAGGCTTTTTTTTTTTTTTTAGAGATAGGCTTTTTAAACATATTTTACATTTACATCAAGTTTCAGCTTGTCCCTGACTTAGGTGAAAATGTAGTTAACATAGATTATTTATAAGACTGTTTGATACTCTATTTTGCAGCATGTGTCCCTGGGGACATCAGTTTGAAACAACCTCTCTTTTCCTTGATGGCTATTAATGAAATTTGGCATTGCATAGCAGACTGAACATAATTAAACAGAGGCTTTGACATTTCAGCTGTTCCTTGGCTCAATAGTACATATGAATGTTCATAGTCTCACCTTAATTCATGAGACTTGTCCTTGATAGACAAAGGTACCAAAAGAAATAAAATGTCTGAGCTATTGCTAAAATATCAGTTTTTCAGCCCAAGCCTTTGCTTAATTTAAATTAATTTCTTGGACAGGGACTTTCTTTCATGTTGTGGAAACAGATTCACAAACATTTAAAGAATATATTTACTCAAAAATGTTAATTCTTTTTTATAAAATGTTTTTTGATGTTTTGTGTATTTCATGCATCATTTTTCTATCCCCCAACTCCACCCCAGTTTTGTATTGTATATTTCACACATTCCCCTTTCCATCCCCCAACTCCACCCCAGTTCATGCTTTCTGCCATACACGTTTCACATCTTTTTCTCAGTCTTTTTAAAGCTTTTCTCTGCAGAGGTTTATTGTTTGGGGCAGAAGTTAATTGTTTCAGTCACTTTTTTGACCCAGTCTTTTTGTTGTTGTTGTTCCCTCCCATTTGTATTGCTCCAAAATATGCCTTTATTTTTTTTATTTTATTTTATTATTTTTATTATTTTATTTATTTTCTATGTGTATGAATGTACTGTTTGCATGTAGGTCTGTGCACCTGTGTTGTGCAATGCCGCGGAGGTCAGAAGAGGGCGTCGGATTCCCCTGGAACTGGAGTTAAAGACGGTTCTCAGCCGCCATGTGGGTGCTGGGGATAGAACCTGGGTCCTCTGCAAGAGCAGTCGGCGCTCTTAACCGCTAGGCTATCTCTCCAGCCCCCAAAATATGCCTTTATATGCCACATATATACCCAAATTATGACCTCTGAAAATAAACTGTATGTTAATTCCAAAAGATGTTTAGGAATTTGCATTTTTCCCTTTAAGTTTATATTACTCTAAAATATGAATACACACCCTCCACCCGTATATTGCAATTACAAAGTCTGAATATATAAGTGGTAAGTTAATTCTAGAGCCCCTTAAGGGAGAAAAAAAAAATCTCCGAAAGGAAGTAGAAATACTTTGAGTCTTTTAAGTGTTCTCCATGCTGCTTTCCATAGGGGCTGCACACATTTGCATTCCCACCAGCAGTGTTCCCCTTCCCCTTAAACCTCTCCAGAATTTGGTATCCTTTGTTTTCTGGATCATCACCAGTCTTATTGGAGTAAGATGAAATTTTAAAGTGGTTTTAATTTGCATTTCCTTAATTATTACTGGCATTGAACACTTTTTAAGATGTTTCTCAGCCATCTTTACTTCTTCATTTGTGAAGTCTCTGCTTAGCTCTTTACTGCATCTTTTGAGTAGGTCATTTGCTTTCTTCCTCCTTTGTTTTTTGAGTAGATAGAACATTAACATCCAGAGTGTATAAACTACTCAAAAAATGTTAATTCATTTTATAGTCTCCTACTCTTATCATTATTATGCTATAAAAATTATTTGCCTTATTTAATGGCTGAGATAGTGGATAGGATCTCAAAAGTAAGGATTTATCAAGCTAAAAAGAATATATCTGCCTAGACCTTTTTAACCACAGCAGGCCATGAGAGGCTTAGTAGGACAGGACAAAAAGCAACTAAGCCTTAATTGTTGTGTATGGAAAAAAGAACTAATTTTTTTTTGAAGATAAAGGCCAGGACAACAATTTAACAACTATTTAAACGTTTTATTTATTTCATCTTAATTTATTGATAGCTATCAAGGGAACCCCCAAGCACAGTCATCTTAGCCAGCATCCATTTCGTGTGTGTGTGTGTGTGTGTGTGTGTGTGTGTGTGTGTGTGTGTTTGTGTGTGTGTGTTATTTTTCTCATTGGTTACTTTCTTCAGGACTTTCGATTTGAGTTGTCCAGCCTGACCTGGCCATCATGGTGAGTGTCTCCATCCCACGTTCAATTAAGTGGTAACAATGTGCAAAAAAAAAAGACTCAAATTAAGAGGACAATTTAATATCTTGACTACTATATTCCAAGGTATTTCCCTAAGTTCACAGGGTTTCAACATAGGCTTCTGTAGTGTCTCCCTCTCTCTTTATTTCCCTATTCCAACAAACATTGTTCCAATCACACAGATTTTACTTTGGCCTTCTACTTTCTATTTTTTATATCTATCTAATGTTTTAAACTGAGAATGAAATCCTTGGTTAAAATTTAGAGGGTGTTGAAAATTGGAGGGTGGGGTAGTGGAATGGAGGAGGTTAAGGGAGGATTGTATTTAAACTATATTGTAATTTAAATCGAAACAGGTTCTGAAATGTTCCATTCTTGTTTATACAGGCTCTTTAGAAAAGGATATAAAGTTACAACACACAGATTAGCAACAGACATTCTCCCAATCCTGTACCACACATGCTAATCAATGAGGCATAAAGATATAATTGGTTTATAGACACATTTGTTGGAATGTATTTACTTGGCTCTTAAATACCATGTTTAAGTTTTGAAACTGAATCATCAGCAAATGAATTTCATTATAAAAGGGGGAGCTCTTTGAGATATCATTTTATTCTATTTGTAAATTCATATTACAGTTTCAAACTTCCCATTCTATAAAACCAAGAGAAATGTATTATAATAAAATTTGGCATTAAAATATATTTATAGAAGTGCCTAGAGGGCTTGTCTCTAAAATAATCAGATTGCAGCTGGTTTTTAAAAAAAAATAATTTTCTGTATTTGTAGGTCCAGTGAAAGTTACAACTGGCCCAAGAAAGATGAGCAGAAATTGAATTATAGCAGTGAATTGAGACAAGGCTTCCAGTCCTGTCATAATCTTGATTAGTTATTTTCAAAACCTTTGGAGTAGAATTTAGAAAATAATCTAGCAAACCTTAAATTATTGCTGTAACACCTTGGACCTAAATATTTTCTTATTTATCCACATTAACAGACAAATCTTGCTTTGCAATCTCAGGGAAATAAATACAGCCTCCTCCATAGGCTCCAGAAATTGTGATGACTCATAACCCTTAGTCAACATGAGACCCTTTAACTCAGCATCATAGTCTTGTCCAACATCTACTACCAGCAGATTGATAATGAACCCTAGAATGGATTTTGTTATCGTTATTGTATAACATTATATTCTGAAAATAGCTCCAGAGGCAAGTTTATTATGTATAAAACATTTAAATATTTTACAAACACTAAGTAGCATATGTTTCCTAAGGAAGTAACAATAGGACTAAAAATAGGCTTCAAAAATGTAAAAGATCACGTATTTTATTGATCATAATAAGTATGCATCATTTTTATAACGTTTGTGAAGAATTTTCACAATTACAATAACATCTGATTCAATCTCATAGTCACATTTTTATGGAAGTATTAACATTTTCTTATCAAGAAAAAACAAAGAACTTTGGCCTGGTTATGTTCCTTGAGTAGATATAAGTATTAATGTAAAACAAACATAAGATCCCAAGTCTGTGTTGCCATAGCAAACTCTTTATCTTTATGAATGTATTATGTGTATAAATAATAATCCAGATATATGTAGTTAAATTGGCAATAGAATATTTGCTTCTGTTATAGAGTTAAAGATGATTAAGATGGTTTGTATGAAATGTACAAAATTTTATTTTTATTTATTTATTTTTTTTTTTTTGGTCTTTTCGAGACAGGGTCTCTCTGTAGCCCCAGCTGTCCTGGAACTCGCTCTGTAGACCAGGCTGGCCTTGAACTCACAAAGATCTACCTGCCTCTGCCTCTCAAGAGCTAGGATTAAAGGCGTGCGCCACCATGCCCAGCGAAATGTACAAAATTTTAATAAAAATAGGCAAAAAGAATTATAAATCTAGGACTATTTAACATTTCATTTATCTCACACTGAATGAGTAAAATTATTTCTGCTGCTGAGTGTGCTGGTGCATTCCTTTAATCCCAGCACATGGGAGACAGTTGCAGGTGAATCTCTGTGAATTCCAGGCCAGCCTGGTCTACATAGTGAGTTCCAGGACAGCTGGAATTACAGGGAGAGCCTGTCTCAAAAAGACCAAAAAAAAAAAAAAAAAAGATTTCTCCTACAATATGTAATAATAGTTACAAGATCTAAATAATAAGTTGTATATCCATTGCTAGAAGCATTATACCAAATCATTTCAGTAATTTCCACAAAATTGCCCATTAAATACATGACAACGTTAAGTACAAATCCTATGATTATCCCCATTTAACAGTTAAGAAAACTGAGGCATTGGAACCATTGCACAATTTATCAAAGTAACAGAATATTAGAATGAAGTAAACACATTTTCTCCATGTTCTGTTTCCATAACCATGAAAATAAAGCTTTCCAGATGCTTAATGCTTGGTTATTTAAAGAAATGTGTCTTCAAAAGGATCTGATATCCCTGCATATGCTGATGTCCTTGCATATAAACATCCCCCAATACTATTATCAGGGTATGTGATAGCCCTTGATGGATAGGCTTTGAATTATGTTAGAGCATGGCATAGTGGAAATTCAAAACCCTTGCCTCCCTTGGTGGTAACTTAATAAAGCCAGTCATTATGACCTCTTACCCACAAAACCATATGCTTAAATACTTCCTGCTATAAAAGTAAATAAAAAATAAATACACCAGCATCTCAGCTATATTTCACAGCTTCTTTGTGTGGTCATTTTTGAGCAATGTTCACCCTTCCTACTGTGTTTCCTTCCCTCTCCTGTTTCCCCAGTAAGGCCCAGGGTAGATCTTGAAGACACATCCCTAATGTGTCTATGACTACTCACTAATGAGTTTGCTTAAAACTGTAGACAGAGGGAGATGGTTGGGAACTCTGCAAATTGGATTTAGGAAGCCTGGCCTAAAACATTAGGCAAACCTCTCTGAGAAATGGTATTTACGTTGAAAGGAGCCAGAGCTTTGTGGAGCCTGGATGGGTGTCCTATGTCAACAAAATAGCAACTGCAAAGGAGGGGGAGATACAACAATCTGTGCAAGGACAAATACATAGCTACCTTGTGAGGACAGGACAGAAAATAAGAAGAGTTATTATTGTATGAAATTATTACTCCACTGTGGGCACTTTTGTTATGTATAAAACATAAGCTTATTTATCTGTATTTTTAATGTACTATTTCAATCCAAACTTGTCTGGATATTTGAAAGCTTCAGACTAGGCTGCTTACTTAACTTTGAAAATAGGATCAAGTATAGTTCAGGGACCATTTTAGAAGAGACAGAAAAAGCTTTCTAGTAAGAGCTAGGCTCGGTCCATGAACACATGGGAGGTTTTCAGGCCACTGGGAACTTTTTCATATGAACTTGCAACAAGGGTGACAGTACACACAAGATGCATGCTGACTCAATCAGACAATAGTCCAGCATAAGACTCAGAAATGGGTCCCAGGCCCCACTACTAGCTGATGAACTATTGGCAACTGATTACTGAGGGGTGAGGGAAAGTAGGTCTTCTTTAAGAGGGTGATGCTAGACTCCAGTGGATGAACTTGCAACAAGGGACATCTGGTATAGTATAACATACATGACAGAAGACTTGAAATCCAGTTGCGGTGGTTTTGGGGGACACGGATTTTAAGATCCATTATATGAAATGTGCAAAACAACACAAAATATAATAACACTGGGGGGAAAAAGGAGCTTAGCAATGCCATTTCTTTGATTTATTCTTGGATTTTGCTTGTGTTTAGTGGTGATATATCCTTTTGGCTGCTGAAGCTCAGTTTCTTTATTGATACATCAGCCAATTTGAGTGCTAGACTCGGGTAGAATTGGTTTTACTCAAATTCTAGAACAGAGTTACTAAGAAGAATCTGTGGACCACTAACCCTCTTCAGGCATAAGAGAGCATGAAATAAGTATCAGGCGATCACATATGAGGATAGTTAGGGTGAAAAACTGAAACTTAGACCAGTTTCAAGAAAGAAAAAAAATGCCTGAAGGATCCTCTGGGCTTCAGAATATTTTTCCTAAGGACATTTTCTCTTATATTTGTATCTCTATCATAAAAGCATTTACCTAAGGAAACCCCTACAGGGTGGAAAGGAACATGAATAATTTTGCATTGTTCCACTGACAAAGTAGAGAATCTAAGGGGTCTTATTTGTTGGAAATGTGAATGCTTTTATTATAATTGTGAGGTGCACAATGTGTTCTTACACTTCAAGAAGCATGAAGAGTCAAATCATTGCTGTTGCCACATATTCTCTATTAAGCCGAATAAGAGGAAATTTGTGGCAAATTAACCCTCTTTATGCTCAGATGGAATAATCTTCCTACAATTTTCTGAAAGCTTTTGCAATGAATTCTTCCTTGGAAACTGTATGAGCTCATTTTCAAATTTCATTTCTTAAATGGGGCAAAAAAAATTAAAATACTGAATTATTGAAACACCCATTCATTTATAAAGTGCTTACCTATATATGAATACAAAAAATATATTTTGGAAGGCAACAATATTTTCTTGGTAGATAATTTAAATTAGTTGTTATAAAAATCCATTCAGAGAAGAGTCAATGCTATCATGTAGGCAGATAAACCCATTTTGTGTAAAGAAATTGTCCAAACACTGAATTTTGAAAATTATCAGTTGGAAAATTCTACAGCACTTTGAATACACCTGAACATACCAGTAGCATTATTTTATAAACTTCTTGGCTGGCAAATTTACCTGAGCATCTCTTTGTGATATTTCACAGCCCCTCTCCCTATCCTCTGGTTCTTATAATCTTTCTTAACATTGGCCGTAGAGCTTATATGCATTCTCCTCTTAGAGCTGAGAAAGATGCTTCTGTCCCTCTCTATTCAACCAAGATAGCAGAGCCAGCTTTAGTGGCTCCTTGTCATCCCTCGAGGGTTGCCATCACATATACTACATGGAGACACTGCCAAAGCCTAACTCCTTATCCTCAATGAGCCATAAACACATCTTCTGCTGTTCCTGTGTTTGTCCTAGCAACCAATGGGGAACTTTCGCCTCTCTGGAGATCACCATGTCTCAAGGGTGAAGCAGCACGTATCCTGCTTGCTTTTAACACACCTCCATCTTGCCTTTACTCTGCCTTTCCTGTCTTGCCTGCATAAAGCCAGAAGGTTTCTTTTGAAAACTTTCTGCCCTAGGAAATTCTCAAACAAATTTTCATTTCACAGCTTGGCGCAGACCTAGACGCTAAGAAAAGAGCTATCCCACTTTTTCTACTAGTGCCTTGGAATTTAGCTTTAGTTTCTACTTTGCCCATAGCAGGGCCCAATTAATACATAACTCCATCTTAAGTACATACTCCACTACAGCACAAAAGCATATTGCATCTGATGATTGTGCAGGTGCATAATGTGGAGCTCACATTTGAGGCGAAAGGCTGTGAAGATGGTGATTTGATAGTAGGCTAGAATTGGATGTGAAATATTATGGATTCACAAATTTGTATGTCTGAGTGTTCCTCTCTTCATTTTCTACTTTGACAATACTGATATAATACTGATCTTTCTTAGCTACAAACTATTTTATTTATTGATTGATTGATAGATTGAGTTTTAAGATGGGATCTTATTATGCTTCTCAAGCTGATAGAAAACTCTTAAGATCAAGCTGGGCAGGGTGGTGCATGCCTTTAATTCCAGCACTTGGGAGGCAAAGGCAGGCAGATCTCTGTAAGTTCAAGTCCAGCCTGGTCTATAGAGTGAGCTCCAGACCAGCTGGGACTAAAATACCCATTTAAGAAATGAAACAAGGGGCTGGAGAGATGGCCTAGCGGTTAGGAGCGCCGACGCTCTCGCAGAGGACCCGGGTTCAATCCCCAGCACCCACATGGCGGCCGAGAGCTGTCTGAAACTCCAATTCCAGGAGAACTCCAGTTCCAGGGGAATCCGAGACCCTCTTCTGACCTCCGCGGCATTGCACGACACGGGTGCACAGACTTGCATGCAGACAGTACATTCATACACATACAGAAATAAATAAAATTAAAAAAAAAAAAGAAATGAAACATGAGAATGAGCTCATATATTTCCCAGAGAAGAATTAACTGTCTCAAAAATATCAAAGGAAAAAAAACAAAACAAAACAAAACAAGAACAAGAAAACAATCTTAAGATCAAAGATTCCTCCTCCCTTGGCCTCTGGAATAGACTAGATGGTCATAGTGTTTGTGAAAGGGCTAAGAAACTAGATATTACCATTAAAGCTTACTCTACTTCAATGTTTAATTCTGGTCCCTGACCATTATTAAACAGCTCTTCTTTTATTTTATGCATTTTTGCATGTATAGGTATATAGGCCACATTCATATGTGTGAGTGCTTGCATGTTGACATGAGAGATTTACTGCAGATGTCGTCCTATATTGTATTGAATCAAGTTGTCTCATTTGAACCCTGAGCTCTCGGTAATTTGACTACCCCAGCTAGCCTGCATGCCCCAGGGATCCCCTGTCTCTGCCTCTGAAGAACTTTGACTGCAGGTAGGCCTCCACACCCATCTGGCATTTGCCTGAGTTCTGGCATTCAAAATCCAAACAGGTCCTCATCCTTGAACACCTGCCTCAGACACTTCATCCACTGAGCCATCTCACCAGCCCCCAAGTTTGTTAATGTTCCTGTTGAGACAGTGTTTCACTAGGTCACCCTCTCTGGCCTGGAAGTGGTACATTGACCAGGTTGCCCTAAAACTCATAGAGACACGGCCTGAATCTGCCTGTGAGTGTTAGGATTAAATGCTTGCACCAACACACCTGACTGGCAAAAACTTATTGATCCTCAATTATTCTCAATTCATATTTGGTTTTCTTTTCTTAAAGTTATTTCTAGTTACACCTAGCAAAACATATATCACTTTCCAAAGATTCAGTCAACAATTGTTGAATCACTGTAAGTTCTTTGAACTTTAAAATAGAGTTCATTGGTGTAAATACCTTATATATGACATTCTATTTATTATATTGCATGTAACTTTATCACTTCCTACCAGTGTTTAATTAGATGCTTAAGGTTATGCCTAAGTTTCATTTTTAAGAGAGAAATCTCAGACCCACCTTGACTGGATCAATGATTTAAAAGTGTATGTGATGTTGCTACAGGAAATGTGATATGTGTTAAGGTCAGAAAATAATCAGAAGTCGCCTTAGAGAGGTTATTTATTCCCAAATCACAGGATTCTCATGGAAAGATACTGAAAAAAAACTGCACAGGTAAGGCATGGATTACAGAAAAATGAAAGAAGCCATATAATCAAATGGCCTTGCAAACCCAGACAATTTCTGACCATTCATATAGGGATTTTATTCATTTCTTGTTCTTATGTTCTACCTTTAAAATAATTTCTCCTTTAGGGGCTCGAGAGATGGCCTAGCAGTTAAGAGCGCCAGACCACTCTTGCAGAGAACCTTGGTTCGATCCCCAGCACCCACATGGCGGCTGAGAACCTTCTTTAACTCCAGATCCAGGGGAATCCAACACCCTCTTCTGACCTCCGCAGCATTGCATGACACAGGTGCACAGACCTACATGCAGATAGTACATTCATACACTAAAAAATAAATAAGATAAAAAAAAATCTTCTTTAAAGAGTTGTTCATCAAACAAAGCACTGACGGTATTAGCTTTATTACTATTAGCAATGAGTAGAGGATGTTATTTATCATCAATGTTTTGTCTCATGCCACCCACAAAATATAGTTACCTTAAAGAACAAGGGTCATCTATATGTGTTTACTTAAAAATAAATCAAAGCAGGGGCTGGAGAGATAGCCTAGCGGTTAAGAGCACCGACTGCTCTTGCAGAGGACCTGGGTTCTATCCCCAGCACCCACATGGCGGCTGAGAATAGTCTATACTCCAATTCCAGGAGAATTCCAGTTCCAGGGGAATCCGACGCCCTCTTCTGACCTCCACGGCATTGCACGGCACGGGTGCACAAACCGACATGCAGACAGTACATTCATACACATAAATAAATAAAAAAAAAGAAACTTAAAAAAAAATCGAAGCAGTGTCATCTCATACCAATTTAAAGACCATCTGTAAGATAAATTATGTCCTAAAAATCAAATGTTTCCATTATTTGGATATCTATTAAAATCAATATTTAACTCTTAATGCATGCCTCACCCTCTCCTTGGTTGTTGAAATATAATAGAATGTAAAATAGACTGCATACTCTCATGGGATAGTCCAATGAAAGAGAAAGAGGTTAGTGAAAAAAATCACATTACTAAATGTATAAAGATGAACTGAGGTCTTGTGTTCGGAATGATAGAACAGTGACTCCTTGAGTGCACAAATTAAAAAGAAAAAGAAAAGGAAGGAACAGAGGAAGAAAAGAAAGAGGGAATGAAGGGAAAAGGAAGGGTGGATGGAAAGAATAAGGGATAGAAGGAGAAAGGAAAGAAAGGAGAAAGGGAAAGAAGGACCATGGTTTACAAATCAATTTGGTAATTATACCCAAGACACTACATTAAAATGTGACATTAGCCTAGCACTTGGGAGGCAGAGGCAGGCGGATCTTTGTGAGTTCAAGGCCAGCCTGGTCTACAGAGTGAGTTCCAGGACAGCTGGAGCTACAGGGAGACCCTGTCTTGAAAAGAACAAAAAATAAAATAAAATAAAATAAAATGTGACATTAGAACTGAAATGTGAATTATGGATTTCAATGTGTTTTGTGAAAAATGTCTTTGGTATGTGCATATACATGTATACTTAATTTATGATAGTAACATGGAACATAGATACTTTTCCGTTGTGCATCCAGAAAAAAATATGATTTTTTAAATAAAAAGAAATAGCACCCATTAAGCAGGTTTCTTCCAAGTTCATGTTTAACTCACATGCTGATTTAATGGAATTGCTATGAAATCAATACCCTTTCAAGGTTTCTGAGTGTATGTGCTCAGCAAGAGGCACGCAAGGTTGCTCTCTACTCCAACAAAATATGGTAGTAGTTCAATCTGATGATAAAGAGGAAACACATTAAAAAATGCAAGGTGAAAACCGAAGAAATGCATTAACTCCCCAGATACCATTCTTTCTTCCACAAGTATAATACAAAGTCAGAAAGCAATATTCTATTTAATAAAAACAGTACTTCTGAAAAATGTAAGCATTCTAATGCCTGGAATTGAGCATATGGTAAAGCTTAACATTTATAAAATTATTTGGATACTCATTAATCCATAATAAAAAGATCAAGTTAATAGTCACAAAGTAAAGAGAATGTATTTACAAATAACCTTGTTTTCAGTCTTCGTGAAAGTCTTTCTTGAAATCAATACATAAATTACTTATTGGCCTGCGAAAAAGAGGGCATCATTAAAAAGAGAACATTTGAGACCCAGCTCATTAAGCTGGACTGTTAGGTGAAGGGCATGCCTTTTGTGGGCAGAGAGCCTGGCAGAAAGGATCATGGGAAGCCCTGTGAGACCAGTAGGGTTAACTAAAAACATGCTCATTCATACATATTTAAGATAAACATCCGTATGAGTGCAGCACATTTTTCAAAAATGCCTGAATATTAAGTGCTAAGAAATTCATAGTCTAGTCGAAAACAAAAGGACCGATTCCAAGTGGAAGCTGTTGCTGCGTATCTGTGTTTGAAGGGAAAATTCATACATTAGAATTCTTCTCCTCAAAATAGAGCCAATCTTATAAATTCCATCTGAAGAAGAGACATATTTGGTGAGCATAAATTCACACTGGAATACCATTTCCCTAATAACCATTTTAGTTGTTATTCTTGTTTGCCCTAGAAATACTAATGCAATGATAATAAGAAAGCTTACTTGTATTCTCCACCAAATTTAGAATTTTTGTAATTGAAGCTCAGATGCAGTGGCTTTGACAGGAAATTAACTTGCCGTTAGGTGCCTTGCTCATGTTAGATATGTGTGGTTACTCACTTTAGGCACAATACTCATGTCAGTGATGATGGGAGAACATTACATAATGCAGAACAAATAAGTCAAATCTAATACCCTAAGTATGTAGGCTGCTACGATAGAAGTCAAATATGGATGCAGAATTAGAATTTGCTATCTATTTGACTGATCTTCAGAATTTGGTATAAATGAGTTTGTCACTAAATCTGGTAACATTTACCTTAATAGGAAACCTCAGCTAAATATACTCTGTACTGTCTCACAACTGTATAGTGTTCCTTTGTGATCTAAAATTTGCTTTTCCCTGCTGGTGAAAGATGAAGACATGGATTGACACGTCTTTTTATTTTCATTTTTGTACAGGAAATAGCACTATGCTTAATCCCTTAGAAAATCAAATTCTTTACTTTCTTACTTCAAAAAGTATTAATTTAGGGCCTATAAGGATCCAAGTACATGTTTTTGAAGAGACATCTGAACCGTGGCTTCTGTGTGTCCAGACCGTGGCTTCTGTGTGTCTGCATAGAACCTGGGATTAGGACAGACATCTCTATTATCTTGTTACTCCTGTGAGATATTTTTCATCTTCAGCCACTTTTTTCCAGCATTATAAGTAGCTTTCTCATCAAAGAAAATGCACATTAATGTTACCAATAAGAAAGATCCTCACTCCATGAGTTCCTGTGTGTTCACTGGGATTCTCAGCATTCTTGACAAGTCTTCTCAGAGTATGGCAAGACTGTTGGTCTCTGTACATAAGGGATTTGCTTTCCTCCAGAATGTTAATGAGAGAAGTGCCCAGGCTCCCGTAGCAGGAGAGAACAGCAGAATGGTTGCTGGCCAGGTTTTAGATCTTAATTCTGCTGCAAAGCCAAAAGTGAACAGAGGAAACATGGGTGTGAAAATATCAGAGCCGAGATGGGTCAGCACCAGAACAGCCTTCTATGCCCCCTCTACTCAGCTCCGAGTTTGGATTGGATTATGATTTTTAGTGAGATTTTTATGACAGGATGTACAGTTACCCAGCTCCTCCTCCTCCTCCTCCTCCTCCTCCTCCTCCTCCTCCTCCTCCTCCTCCTCCTCCTCCTCCTTCTTCTTCTTCTTCTTCTTCT
>VZQC01008694.1:186379-202410 GCA_009823505.1 Rhizomys pruinosus | reverse complement strand
TGTGATCTACTCTGTAGAGTTGCTACCTGAGTGAGTCTTGTCTGTAATCTTTTTAGGGTGACCATTGGGCTGCATTGCATGGAGCTTTGGGCTGGGGTGCATTGTGTGGAACTTTTGATGCCAATGTATGCTGCTCTGAATATTTGGCCTGTCTTGGTCCCCCCAGTAAAGAGTCAATGATTTGCTTAGAAGGTTTTGGAGTATTCTGGGGAAGAATATAAATCCTCATCATTCGTTATGGAAATATGTACAATATTCCCTTAGCTCTTCTGCTTCTTCTTCCTTCTCTTTCTCCTTCTCCTCCTCCCTCCCCTTCCTCCCTTTCCTCCCCCTCCTCCTCCTTCCTCCCCCTCTTCCTCCCTCCTCCTCCTCCCGCCTCCTCCTCCCTCCTCCTACTCCTCCTTCTTCTCTTCCTCCTTCTCTTCCTCCTTCTATTTCTTGTGCCCTCCAAACACCAGTATGAATCAGAAAACACAAATGTAGCTTCAATTTTAAGAGTGGACAAAAGGCATCTTCTTCCAAGTCTGGAAAGTTGAAAGGCGATGGCCTTCAGGCCATTAAGAAGGAGCTGGCCCAGAGAAACCAAAAGTGGATTTTCTGCTGGGAGGCCTGGAAAAGAATAGAAAAGGAGCAAAGCAATACACGGGTGTGTCCTTTTCATCCCGGGAGAATGAGAAGTTGGAAGAGGAGCTGAGCGGCACCTCTTTGACAACAGAATAGACCAAAGTGAAGATGGAGTCTGAGGCAGGTGCAGATGACTCTGCTGAGGAAGGATGGATGATGATGATGATGATGATGATGATGATGATGATGATGATTATGATGATGATGATGATTCAGGTTGAAGCGATGGCCAGCAGGAGTTGTCAAGGATGAGGAACAAGAAGCTGAGAATGGAGATGAGGACAAGCATACAGTAGGGTTCATAAATATTGCCGCATTATTGCTTTACTAGGGGCTTGTTAGAAATCAAACCTACACCAGACCCTCTTCCCTGGTATCGTCAATGCATTCTCACTGTCCACCCTCTCCTCTTCTCTCCTATATTCATTAATTCATAATTATCCTGTACTGAGTTCCATTTCCACTTCCTTTAAGTAGTTTTAAGTCTTACCCTTGTAATTCTTGTTTTTATTTTTGATACATCTTTATTATTTAATAATAAAAGCTCTATGGTTTTTATTTTATTTTATTTATTTATTTTTTGGTCTTTTCAAGACAGGGTCTCCCTGTAGTCCCAGCTGTCCTGGAACTCACTCTGTAGACCAGGCTGGACTTGAACTCACAAAGATCTGCTTGCCTCTGCCTCCCGAGTGCTAGGATTAAAGTCGTGCGCCACCACGCCTGGCTGATTTTAAAAAGAATGTAAGTACAGCTGTTATTGAGAATTTAAAGAAATGGCTAATGAGGTATGATATAATTCTTAAACAGTGTATAATCTAGTCATAAGCAGATATTAGCTAATTGAAGTCATATAATTACATTCAAGGAAAATGAACATGATCCACGTTTGAGTGAAATCACGGCATAGCGTGGTGTGTGGAGACTTTCAGAGAAATCATCCTGAAGATCATGGAGATGTGCTGGCCAGAAGGTGTCGGGTTGAAGGCATTTCAGACACTGGAAATGACTACACCACAAACCAAATGACATACTGCTTGGCATTCTTTGGGATATGGAAGAAATATCAAAAGTAAATGTAAGGGTTCTACAGGAAAAAAAAAAAAAAAGATGAGGAATTAAAATTAAAAGGAGTGGTGGCTGACCAGATCATTTTCTGTTCAAAAATTGGGTCTGTCAGCTAACAAACAAAGCAAAAACTATTTAAAAGATGCTATTCATAGAAACAGTGTAGGCAGATTTGCTTTTTAGAGGACTGTTGTATCTGTCCTTTGTAAAATAGATGACATCCTACAGGAATGAATTCTGAAGTTACAATGCAGCCTCTCAGAGCCAGACCAGATGAACAATAGCTTGTGTCAGCGAGGTAATGGGTGATGTGGAAAACAGAATAAATGCTTACAATACTGTTCAGGTGAAATCCATGAGAAGTATTGACAGATGAGACAGAGGGATGTGACAATTCTTGTATTCCCAATTTGTTTACATCACTGCAGAAGGATTGGATGAAGAACAACCCCGTAAGTCTATGATGTCCTAATTTTCATGGAGTAATGAAAATATGGATATAGCATGGATGTTTGATGGTATCCTGGGGGTTAGAGAAAAAATTGGTATAACATGGAAAAATTCAGTTATGGCAGGGTAATTGTAATCAAGGCATATATGTATTTAAGAAAAATATAATGTGGAATATGTCTAATAGGGATAAGCCATATGAAGATTTTAAAACAAGGCCTTACACATCTCATTATGCATAATTATGCTCATGCAAGTTTTACATTTATATTTCATGTTTCCATATTTTTGTTTTCCTCATTCGTATATATGTTTGGACACACAAATGTGTGAGTATGTATTTCAACTTTGTGTCCTTTATGGATAATGAATGTTTGAGAAGCAAACCCAGTTTAAAAAAAAAAAAAAAGCTCGCAGAGCTTTCATTGTTTTGTATTCCAGGAAACCTCAAATCCAGGTGATTGTTGGTTCCTCCAGAAGATGGCTACAGGGCCAGATTACATTTTGTACAGTCACAACTGGTGAAAGTGATGCTGGATATCTAGTGGGTATTGGCCAGAGATGCTTCTGCTCAACATCCTATTGTAGGGGGGACAACACCCATAGTGATCCAGGACTCACTAAAAGCAACGTGGGATCTTGTGTTGATAGTATGAGGGTAGAGAAACCCTGATGTATGTGCATTAGGAGCTCACCCTTTGATCTCAGAGCAGAGAAACTGAAACACTATTCCATGCCTCCGTCTGAAAATGATCCAAGTACATATTGCTTATATCCACAGTTGCCACAGTTGTTATGTATTGCCTTGATTACTTTTACCATTCCTGTGAAAAAGAACCCTGACAAAAGAAACTTGAGGAAGAACTGATTTATTCTGGCTTGCAGGTCAAGAATAAGTCCATTAGTATAGGGATGTCAAACCAGCAGAAGCTTGAAGCAGCTTCTTACATTGTACCGACAATCAGGAAGCAGAAAATGATAGGAAGGAAGGAAGGAAGGAAGGAAGGAAGGAAGGAAGGAAGGAAGGAAGGAAAGAAGGAAGGAGGGAGGGAGGGATGGAGGGAGGGAGGGAGGGAGGGAGGAAGGAAGACTAGTGTTTAGTTCCCTTTCTCCATTTATACAATCTATTATCCCACCCAGTGAAATGGTACCACCCACAATGAATGGGTCTTCCCACATCAGTTAACACAACCAGATAATCTTTAATAGGCACAGCCACCGCGGACCCATTTCCCAGGTGACTGCAGATTCTGTCAAGTGCTTTGTTAATGCTGGCCATCACAGGTAGCCTGCTTGAGGGAAGAGGGCAATGCCTATGGAAAACAGTGGACTCAGGGTGTAAGTCCCTTTGCTATCTCTGAGCTGAAATGCAGAACTTTACATAAGTGTAGTGTGGAATTGGGAGATGCATTCTTTTGTTGTGGTGTGAAAGTGGCAGAGCAGGGGATATGAACATATTTGGCAACTAATATGAATTCTGGGAAGAAAAATGTGAGTCTTCAATGATTTCAGGCTGAATGCAGCATTCACATGGAGGTATTCACCCAAACCCAGAAAAAGGCAGTATATTAACTTTCCAATGCAATTTTCTCAGATATGTGTGAAAATGGAATTCATTATACTTCAGAATTGAATATTAAGGGTAATTAAAGAATTTGGCAGCTCTTTTATTCTTAGCATTAGCTGGGAAAATTCCAGCTCTCACCAAATGTAGCAAGATTTCTAGTTTCCAAGTCATTTCTTCAATTGGAACAAGTGACTGAGAAACTATCTGCATTTTTAATTCCAAAAGAATCTCAACTTCTAATATAAGGAAATAAAATAATTTGGAGCAAATCAGAGTATGATGAACTGCATCCTCTTGTTTTTCCTTTTACTAGCAGCTACTTCTTTCTTCAAAATTAAGACCATAATTGTAACATAACTTTTGTTAAAGCAGTAGTGTGCAATTGCTAAGGGACTGAGCTCTGTGACAGAAGTGTAGACTCCTGACTGTCAGCAGTACTTAGCTTGCCTTTAGTATTATAATATTTAAAATCAATATGTATTCAGAGAAGATTGAGAGTGATTTTATATATTTTTTATAATTTTTTAAAATTTATTTTTGTATGTGTATTAATATACGGTCTGCATGTAGGTTTTGTGCACCCGTGTCCTGCAATGCCACGGAGGTCAGAAGAGGGTGCCAGATTCTCCTGGAACTGGAGTCAAAGACGGTTCTCAGCCACCATGTGGGTGCTGGGGATCGAACCCGGGTCCTCTGCAAGAACGGTTGGCACTCTTAACCTCTAGGCCATCTCTCCAGCCCCAAGAGTGATTTTTTTTTCTAGAAGTTTTTTGGCATCCTCCTCACCTCATGTATAATAAGCACGTAAAGCCATCATTATTATTGTTATTGAGATTTTATTTATTACTTTTAGGTTTAACTCATCATTCACCCATGGGAGAATGAGGCATAATAACAAAAAGAGCTTCCTGTTGTCTATGAATAGGATATTGAGGTATGTTTTAAAAGCGAGAGATAGGCACATTCCTTTTCATTCATTTGTTTATAATATATCAGTCAGCTCAGCTATCAGTCAGTAGTCACAAAGGAGATGGAAAGTGCATCATTTATTTAAATTTCATATTGATGTGACAAATTTGTTTGAATATTAAAAGAGAATGAAGAACAACCAAAGAAGACAAGACATTAAAAATAAAGCAGAAAAATATCTATATGCTGAGGGGAAATGAACAACAACAGCAAAAAAGAACTGAGAATTTAGAATCTGCAACCTCTTCAGCATCCAAAGCACAGTTATCGATGTCATTGCATAGAGGAAGCTAAAACACATAGGCGGCTAGTGCCAAGAGGAGATAGAGTGCATAAACTAAAGATTGTCGGAACTACAGACTTTCCCCCATCTCTTTACTGCTATCCATGTGGGAATAAAGCATGTTGGAGTTGGAGAGATATACTGCCACAGCCTACTGCTCAAAATATATGCAAGCCAATAAGCAAGAAATGCTTACAGTAAATAGCTTCAGTATTACGAAGAGAGACTAGAATATCTTGCTAACTACATTTCTAGGGCATATTGGAGTTTGTTCTGCCTTTTGTCCAAGATGACTATATGCATCTCATTAGTTACCAAATTAGTGACATCATGTACATAATGTGAAGTTGGTAATAATAGAAATATCTAAATTGCAGCAATTAGCAAACATAAGTCAGTGCTGTTTTGGTATTGTTCCTGTTAAAGAACAAGCTCTTCATTATTTCTAAATCTCAAACTGTTACTTCTAAACCTGAGTTGAAAACCATACATATTTCTAAAGAACTTTGTGGGAACTAAATACAATGATAAATTCAAACATTCATTATAAACCTTCATACACAATATGATTTCAACTAATACCTCTGGATGGTTTTGTATGATGTTGGCATTAACAATCAATTAATGTATTCCCTGAAGAATGTTTCTTATTCAGATACAGGCACTGCATAGTTACAGACTGAATCTTCCAAATAACTTTGAAGAAAACTCTCTACAAACTGAACGTTCTCTAAAATGACTGCTGTAGAAACTGAAGCTACAGTGCCACAGTGAAACCATTAGGCATCACCTCAGCACTTGGTATGGTAGAGTGACTTAAAAATATTAAGTTCTCTGGTGTCTCCAAACCACTATATTGGACAAACACTACTTCCCCAATGTGAATATAAACTGTGATGGAACATCAAACGCACTCATGCACACACATCTGCACCCAGCATGCACATGCATGGTGCTGAAAATTATCAGTAAATCATCCATTCCAAACTTAAAAACAAGAGGACAAATCTAAAAAACATATTGGACTTTAATTGGTCTTTCTTTTTGGCTTTTGATACAGGGTCTCCCTTTAGTACCAGTTGGCCTGAGCACGCTATGTAGACTAGCCTGGCCTTGAATTCACAGAGATCTGCCTGTCTCTGCCTTCCGAGTGCTGGGAATAAAGGCATGCACCACCACAGCCAGCCTAAGATGGTTCTTAGCTTCCATGTGGGTACTGGGAAAGAACCTGGGTCCTCTGCAAGAGCAATCAATGCTCTTAACCACTGAGCCATCTCTCCAGCCCCCTAATTGGTATATCTTTTATGAAAACAAAAATGTGACTTCAAGCTCTACTGTCAAGCCTGTAAAATATAACAAATGAAAAGGCTATAGAAGACAGAACACACTTTTCCCATGAAAAAGAAGTTGCCATACTATATCATTTGTAAAGCCACCTGAATATCCTGGCAAATTTGGAGGAAAAAACCCTACTAACTAACAAATAAAAAAGAAAAATATTTGCTAAAGTAATTTCAGAGTTGATGATGCTCAAAGTTGGTGTGGAACTCACAGGAACTATAAAGAGCTAATCATGAGAGTGTGTTGTAAACATCAACACCAGCAAAAACTTATCAAATAATTTATATTAGATAAATTTCTAATGTAAAGTAGAACATTCATTACCTTATGAATATCATGTAAACAAAACATGTACCTCAATTTTCTTAAAAATTCCTATTTTCTCCATTTGCAGATTAATCCTAGCACACTAATAGTGGGGGACGTCAATGCCAGACTGAGCCCCTTGGATAGATCAACAGGACGAAAAATAAACAGAGAGACATCAGAACTGCACAATAAAATACACCAAATGGGCCTCACAGACATCTACAAAATATTCAACCCAAACACCAGAGAATATACTTTTTACTCAGCACCTCATGGAACATTCACCAAAATCTACCACATACTGGGACACAAAAGAAATCTCAACAAATACAAAAGGATTGAAATTATTTCATGGATTCTATCAGACAACAGTGCAATAAAGCTCAAAATAAACACCAGAATAAGCCCTACTAGCTACAAGAACACATGGAGACTAAACAACACACTCCTCAAAAATGAATGGGTCAGGGAAGGAATAAAGAGTGAAATAAAAGTATTCATGGAACTGAATGCAAAAGACAATACAAAACAACAAAACATGGGATACTTTAAAAGCAGTCTTGAGAGGGAAATTTATAGCCCTAAGTGCCTACAAAAAAAAAAAAAAGGGAACAAATAAATGATCTTAACACTACAGCTAAAAACACTTGAAAGACTGCAACAAATGAACCCTAAACCAAACAAACAGGAAGAAATAACAAAAATTAGAGCAGAAATCAATGAAATAGAAGCAAGGAAAACAGTACATAGAATCAACGAATCCAAAAGCTGGGTCTTTGAAAAGATAAACAAAATAGACCTCTAGCCCAGTTAACCAAAAAAAAAAAAAAAGAGCAACTCCAAACCAATAGTATTCGTGATGAAAGGGGAAACCATCACAACAGACAAAGCAAAGAACCAGATAATCATATGAGAATACTTCAAAAACCTATACGCCACTAAATTTGAAAATCTAACCATTCTCTTGTTTTTTTAAAGCTAATGTATATCAAAGGGAACACTTAAATAATAAGGAGAAACTGAAAAAAATAATATGATAAATGAGGAATACCAAAAGAAAAAGTTCCCTCATATAATTGAAATGACATTTAGTCTTTCAGGTACAATGTATAAAATCATGTGACTAAGATATTTATAAAAGCCGAGAAGGATGGAAAATGTATATATGTAGAAAAATTAAATGTTTCAGGGCTGGAAAGATGGCTCAGTGGTTAAGAGCACTGACTGCTCTTGCAGAGGATCTGGGTTTGATTCCCAACACCTGCATGGCAGCTAAGAACCATTTTTAACTCCAGTTCCAGAGGAATCTGACACCCTGTTCTGACCTCTGCAGCACTGTGCTACATGGGTGCACCTACCTACATGCAGACAGAACACTCATACATATTAAGAAAAGAAAAATTAAAAATTTCAAAGAAAATTTTCAACCACAAAGAAATTATACGTTTAACGACCTAGACATGTTCAGCAGTTTTACCCTATAAATATGTACAATTGTATATTTGTATATGTCAGCCAAAATAAACTAAATAAAAATAAAAAGGAAAAACAGAAAAGTACATAAAATACATATGAATAATATTTTATAAATATTAGTACATTGTACATGAGTATATGGATCAGTTGTAGGGCACGTAGTTATAATGTATTAAGCCCTAGATAAAGTCACTCAAAACAAAGGCAAAAAAGTTATTAAAATATGTCCTAAGTATTGAAATTCTGAGAATTCTGGGATTTAATTTCTCATAACTTTTATATCAGGGATGGGTGCCTTGCGTGAAAAAATAAATTGTAAGATTTCTTATTCAACTTGCTATGAATGTTAAGGACTGGTATTACCAAGCAGGTCACATGTCAGTGAAAGGGATTTTGCTGTTGACTCATTATGCTTAGCTCCTACCTTCATGTCTTTGCAGGTGTTAGACCTTTTTTCTGACCTTTTGATGCTGAGGGTCCAGTGATGTTTAAATCATCACTGTAAGTCTCTAACCTGACCTATGCTGTCCTTTATTTGTCAAATGTCTTTCGCTGGAAAGCACTTTCATCTTAAACTTCATTTTTTTCATCAGACTTACTGAATACAAAACATCTCAACCAATCTTAATGATCTTTACACCCTCTTCCCCATTGGCACCCTCCCAGAGCCCCCCTACCCACTGGAACATGCATTCTGTCATTTGTGTTAAGGCCTATTTTGTGCATTCTGAAATCATTACTGTAGGTTCATATTAGCAGGGTCTCAGGAGCTTATTGGATTCTATTTTCATGTGGTCATGTACCTCCTCCCTGGCTCTTACAATTTTTCTGTCCCCCATTCCTCAATGGTCCCTGAGCCTCCTATTCTCCATGTTCAGCCATTTGTGACCCGTGTTCCTGGCCCACTGTTGCAAGAAGGAGCTTCACTAATGAGAGTGGAAATAGTCATTTGTGTCATTCTTACTCCTTCTTCTATGTTGCCTGAGCCTTAGGAGTAGCGGTTGCATTGTAAATGTGCCACTTGGGCTTGAACAATTCATAGACAACACCTGTGTGTAACAGTAGTAGTATTCTGTAACAGTCTCCATCTGGTGCAGAAGCAGCTTCTTTGATGGGTGGTGACTGGATACTTGATTGTAAATGTAAGGATACATATTTTGCATCTAGTAAGAAGATACATTCATCTAGGGTTGTAGACTTTGTGTTTTCTCTACGATATAGATCACTCCATTCATGTGTATTTCGTTTTGCTTATAGTATGTGGCATGAATTTCCTCCCATTTGGGCTTTAAATCTAATTAAGTAGCCATTGATTGCCCCCATGATAAACAGACCTCTATTGTACCAATGTCTGATGCTGTCCTGGTCATTAAAGTGTTTATTTGGTCTTGAACTTGGTGTTGGACTATCAATTGATGTCCTCCCTTAGCAGTTTGCATAGTGCTCTCCAAAACTATGAGAGTTACCTGTCAGGGGAGGTGGCTTACTGGTCAGTTCCAGCTTCGTTGTTCCAAATGCAGATTGTAAAGTGTATACTTTTTTCAGCAACAGTGTCTTACCTTCAAATTTGGAAGGCAATCAAGGGCTGCGGCAATAGTTTGTATAATTTGGTACTCTTTTGGACTACCCTGGCCAACAACTCAGATAAAGGTTTCTCCTGCTTGGCACTGATTCTTGTGCAATGTTCAGCTATGAATATGGACTCATGTAGAGATATTATATATTTAATTTGTCATTAAGTTGCTAGACTAATATGACTCTGTTTTTACACTAGTTAGGCATTATTTCTCTCTTTCTTTCTCTCTCTCTCTCTCTCTCTCTCTCTCTCTCTCTTTCTCTCTATCTCTCTGTCTAACTCTTCCTCAATGCCTTCCCTATTTAAATCATCCTGAAATTCAAATGTAGACTGAAGCAAGCTCTGTTCTGTTTCTTGTTGGGGAAATAGGTGGCACTTGCATGTTAACGGTTTGCCATTGATACCCTGAGTGCAGAGTCTATTGCATCAGTTATAGACCTTCAAAGAAATGATTGTCTCTTGCCAAAAAGCCTACAAAGGAGAAGACTGAAACCAAAATAGTCTCAGTTCCAAACAGAGGGAGGCCTTGAGATACAATAATGGGTGTAAACAGGGAGAAGGAAAACTGTATGCACTGTCTCTGAGCACCAATTGTCAGTCTAAAGCATACACTGCCTGTCAGAAATGCTTGAACCCATCCAACCTGTAAGAGTTTATTCTATAGGTTGGTCCTCTAAGCAAAACATTTCCCATCATATCATCATCATCTCATTCTTGTCTTCTTGGAAGTGCTCATCCCCTTGGGCTTGTTGGTGTTTCCTTATAGAAGGAGGTGATGGAGTCACTGGACCCCTACCTGGCATACCGGCTTCTCTTCCTTGTCATTTTGTATGCAACTTGGGTCTTGACTGATTCTATAATACATAGCTTTGGTAAGGGTAACTGAAGCTACCACCATCTATCTAGGGTTGGGGACTCTATAATCCATGTTGGAGCAGCTTAGTGATCACCCACACTCCAGTAGCAAATTCTTAGCCAAGTTCTATAAATAAGCCAAATAAACTAATTGGTTCTCCAGGTTAATGGTTAGTAGAACCGTCCTTATAAGGAGAGGATGGACATTGTTTATGTCTCCCTAGGGAAGGAGCCCCAGGGCCATTTACACTCTTCAGGCTATATAACTACCTCTCTCTCTCAATATTTCCTTGGAGGCTAGATTTTTCTGAAATGCATCCCCTACAAAGGAAGCAGTGAGAATTCAGAATGATGGTACAGTATGACATGATGTATTGAACTATGAATTGCGTGCCCCTGTGCACAACCTTCTGGCCAAGAGAACTTTACAGATTACTACAACCTATCAATGATGGAATGTTTACCATGATAACCTTACGAGGTATTCAGAAGAGTAAAATCCTTCATAACTGAAGAGAGAGTATGACTGCACAAGAAAACTGTGGGTAGGTCAGTTGTATAGCTTTTGTAGTACAGCATTTGCCCAACTCTGAGTAGACCTAGTGTACTGTCCTCCTTATCATAAAATGAATGAAATGTTAACACAATCCAGATCTAAGGTAGGTGACCATAAAGGGTGGGTTTTTTTTAGTACTAACTATTGTCATAGCATGTAAAATTTTAATTTATTATTATTAGCTTGTGTGGAGAAAAGATGATGTGTATGTGTGGGTGTGAATGCCATGATGCCTATGTGGAGGTCAGAGGACAGCTTTGTAGTGTTGATTCTCTCCATTCTCCTTTACATGGTGAAAAGTCACCAGGTTTGTGCAGCAAGCACCTTTGACCACTGAGCTGTCTCCATGGAGATATATTTACATTTTAATGGAATTTTTGACGTTTCTTTTCTTCTAGGTGTGTAAGTTCCTAAACTTGCATTATTAAATAATTTACCTTAAATCATTAATACATTTTATTTTCTGAGATCACCATGCTGTATATTATTAAAGTTTATCATAATTTTTCCTTAGCATAAACTAGTAAAGTAAAAATAACATGTTTTTCTCTTTGAATATGGTTTTTCCAGAAATGTGCTTCTTACACTAAGAATAAGAAAATGGTTTTGCTTTTCCCATGTAATCATTTGCTTAGTTTTAATGGCTGGGAGTCTGTGCACATGTAGACTGCAAAGACACATGTGGTCATGTCCTGTGTGGAGTGCTTCTCTTCACTCTGGCATACAAACGATCCCTGCATTGCCCAATAAGATGAATTACATACTTCAGTCTCATGCATAAAGCTAAGCATGATGCCTAGTTCTTAATTTGCCTTTTTTTTTGTCCCAAGATGTTTTTATTTGTTTGAATTTACATTGGAAACTGACTATAGACCTGGAATTCAGTGAAATACATATATGATCTGCCCTCCAAATATGTATATGAAAACATATCGTCCATATTGAACACACAAAGATCCTGATATGGCTCTAATTATGTTCAGAGGTCCCCCTGTTTATTAATAGAATTCTTGCTTATTATAAACCAGATTTGAGGAGAGTATTTCATGTCCCTACTGAGATGTGAATAAACGATTGTAGTACACCATCACTGATTCAGACACACAGACATCAGTAGAAACACCAGCTTCACCTCTGCCATGTACTAGGACAGACCAAATATTACATATATATTTTAAGCTCTTTTCAACTGTTTTATTTATTACTTTTACTTTAGGTATATGAGTGTACTGCCTGCAGTATGTAATTGCACTCATGTTGTCCAGTCCAGCAGGGGTAAGAATATGGCATCAGATCCCCTGAAACTGGGAGGTTTAGATGGCTGTTGGCTGTCATAAGTGTGCTGGAGACCTAGCCAGGAGCTCTGCAAGAATAGTCACTACTCTGAACCTCTGATCCCTCTCCAGCCCAAACTTCAAAGTCTTATGAATTACCCACTCTACAGTTTATACTATAGCACCAGTAATATACTAAGGGATGGAAAAAGTATGTTCTTCAAACATATTGAAAAGAAGTTATGAATTGTTAAAAAAACAAATTTCATATAATGACTACACATCTGTGACCATGAACATCATGACAGACATTATAAATCAGGAAAGACTGCTATCAAGCATGCTTCTTAAAATAATTTCTACGTGAAGAAAGAAAGAAATCTTTGAGAAAAGCCAGAATCCTGTTTGTCTTGAGAATGTTAAGATGTGAAAGCTCAAGAAAACCATTGAAAGATGTCAGTGGAGAAGACTGAAGGATTCTATAAGCCATTGAACCCAAAGCATAGATGTTTATTTGTTATAGACGTACTCATATAGACACATTGCTTGAGCCAACTCAACTCATATTGTGTGAAATAGACAATTCCATCTCATTGTTTTCTCTAATTGTCTTATTATGAAACTGTGAGTATAAAAGGCTTTGCTCAAAAGAAAAAAATGCACATGGGGCTGGAGAGATGGCTCGGCAGTTAAGAGCACTGGCTTCTCTCTCAGAAGACCCAGGTTTGAATCCCTATATCCACTTGGCAGTTAACAACTGTAACTCCAGTTCCAGGGGACCTGCCACCTTCTTCTGTCCTCCATATGTACTGCACTTACATACATGCACGCATAACACACATACACATACAAATAAACACTAAGTAAATAATTTGTAAAAAAGAAACATGACCTTAAAAATAATTGTCACTGAATCAATGGCATGTATAGATATAAATATAAAAATAAAAGAAAGTCTATAACCATTTGAATACTAGTATCAAGGTAAAAATAAAATCATGAGACAAATTCATTTATTAATGTAAATTCATGCATCACATGAATCCAGTTTCACAGATATTGATCACATTAAATGAATTGCTTAAAATGAAAGATTGAGAATACAAAAATGAGAAGACATGCTGGGTAAACTCTTGACCAAGAATGCTGCTTTAGCATTCTTCCGGTTTGCCAGAAGTCTTAAGCTTTTATTAAAAATACTACATTATTTTAGTTTGTGTGTGTGTGTGTGTGTGTGTGTGTGTTGCCTATACATAAGTAGGTGCTCCTGTGTTGTGTGATGACCATGTGTGGTCATTCCCTTTGGCTGGAGCACTCAGGAAATCATCTTCAGAGGCTGGCAACTCCCAGCCCTCAGAGGGGGCCTGCTGATTTCCTGCTCGCTTATGGAACCTGCCTGGCTCCTCTGCCTTTGATGCTTTGGGCAAAACAGTATCACATTCCTGTAGTGACCTGGAGTACACACCTCAGTTTTGGTTGGCTAGCATCCTGTATATGCTGCAAATTCCTATGTGCCCCAACCCCCCATTACTACCCCACAAGGTCCGATATAAAGACCGGTTATAAAAATAAAGCTGAGTTATTCCCTGGCTCATTATTGAGTCCATCTTTTCCCCTCTCTCTGGGCTTCCCGGTACCATCTCTCCCTCCCCCCATCTGCTGCCCCAGGATACTCAGAACGCCCAGCCAAACCGGGTGCACTGAGAAATCTACAGACCGGCACTGATAGTGGAGCAGGGAGGAAGGACATCCATAATGCCATAACCATGAAAGTCAGAAGAGGAAATCGGATTGCATGAAACTGGAATTACAAATGCTGTTAGCCACCGTGTGGGTGCTTCAACCAAACTCTTGTCCTCTGCGAGAGCAGTAAGTACTCCTAACCATGGAGCCATCTCTCCAGACCTCAGACTTAAGCATTTTGATATCACTCCTCTAGAAACTATGCATTAGCAGCCACACAATCAGAAAACAGAAAAAATTCATAGAAAATTGATGCATCTGAAAACTATATAAATATTGCTACAGTATTAGAGAAAATGCAAACATAATTTTGAAAGGAACTTTAGCACTAGATTTTATGAATTAAAAAATAGATGAAATTAATGAGCTCTATGTATGTGCTCTTTTGACACATTGATGCTATTGAAGAAAAATTATCTACAAGGTGCCTTGGAAGTCACCCAGCTACCTAATCCCTTGCAAATGGTTTTAGCATGTGCAAAAAACTTTGTCCCAAGTTTGGTGCTGAAATGAACTTTTAAGAATTGAATCTACTGGAAGTCAATAAGGTCAGAAGACTGCATCCTTCTGAATGGATTAATGTGGGTCATAAGGCAAGGGGATAGTTCACACCAAAGCAAATTGCTATGAAATAGCCAGTATGGCCACTCGCCACACTCCTTTCTTACCAAGTGGCCTATTTTGTGTCTTCCATGTTTTCCCCATAGATGACATGTATGATATCATTCAGCTGAAGGACGTCACTGAAAGTTGAGCAGATGCCCTCTGCACCTTGAACTTCTAGTGCCCTCAGCTGTTAAGAAAGTCTTTTCTGTCCTGTTACTTCACCTTGAATATTTTCTTAAAACAACACAAAATGAGTATACATCCATATTTGGCCCAGGCACCTTCAGGGTGAATTAAAACATAATTCGAGTCTATACATCTATTTCACTGGCATATTTTTCCAAATTTTATAGGATGGTGTCATATACAAATCAAGTGTCGATTTCTCATTCTCCTGTTTTTATTAGAAATACAGACAGAACATAGACATTTTTAACTTGAATTATCTTATATTTTCTGATTTTCTGACATAGGAATGTAGACTTGTCAGGAATTCTTGAAGAAGATGGTTAGTGGCTATGTAGAGAATTTCTAAAGCTTTCATTTGTGTAATAAGGGCTTAGAAAAGCTAGTAAAATTATTCCCTAATATAAGGAAAACTAATTCTTGGATCTTTGAATCCTCAAGCTGTGGCTACAGGGAGACCCCATCTCAAAAAATAAAAGACCAAATTAAAAACAGTTCTAACTGCTGTGACCCATAATACTAGCTATGATTCTGTGCCCTTGAATATACTGCATAAAAAAAAAAAATCCTAGCCGAGTGGTGGCACACGCCTTTAATCCTAGCACTTGGGAGGCAGAGGCAGGCAGATCTTTGTAAGTTCAAGGCCAGCCTGGTCCATAGAGTGAGTTCCAGGACATCTGGGACTACAGGGAGACCCTGTCTCAAAAGACAGAAGAAAAACAACAACAACAACAACAACAACAACAACAGGATTTAATACCTCCTGTACAATAGATGGCCATAGGGAGCTTTAAGATATTTGAGTCCTGAATTCCAACTCCAAAATTTGGATTTAATTGTTTTGGCTTGTGGCATTGACATTTGGAATTCTAGTGTGTTTGGGTGACACTATTGTCCTACTAAGCTAAATAATCACTTTTTGAGTGTTTTCTTTGTTTCAGCATTTGAAAGCAGAGTGCATGACTCTCTTATAGTTGGTTACATTGATTTGAATGTTTGTACTCCTTAAAAAATAAAAATCACTCCCAAGGTGACGCTGGGTTGCAAAACTCTTCAAGGTTAGAAGGTGAAGGCCAGCTTCTCAGTGACATATAAAGCAGATTAAGACTCTGCTCAGCAGCTCAGGATATATATATATATATATATATATA
>VZQC01008694.1:157290-175519 GCA_009823505.1 Rhizomys pruinosus | reverse complement strand
AGGGAAAGGGGAATATGCCTGAACTGAATTGAGAAATGATGTATGAAATACAAAACACATCAATAAAATGTCATCTTTGCTTTTGAAAGAGTATATAAAACAGATTGGGGAATAAAGTTTTTTTTTTTTTACTTATATAAAAAATGAATTCTTCATACTACTTTCCACAGGGGTTGCACAAGTTTGCATTCCCAGCAGCAGTGGATGAGTGTTCCCCTTTCCCCACAACCTCTCCAATGTTTGGTATTCTTTGTTTTCTGGATCATAGCTAGTCTTACAGGAGTGAGATGAAATTATATATTGTCTGATATGAAAGAGAAAATATGAATAAACAATATAAGAAAACTTATTTAAGATGATAAAGATTCTCAGTGTAATTTCCCAAATATTTCCCAGTTGTGCATTTAAGAATGGCAGTGGTGGCACAGGGAGGAGAGCGGTTACAGGTCCTCGAGTCTATCCTCTAGGTTTGGAGACTTAGCTCAGTGGTAGAGCACTTTCCTAAGCAGTGAAAGGCCCTGGGTTCAATCCTCAGCTCCAAAGAAATAAAAATAGACTCGCAAACCCTAGATCTTGGCCTTCTCTTTTCAGATTTTGCCACAGGATTCCCTTAAAGCCTAGCTAATGAGAAATATTCTTTCTATACAATATTTTTATTGATGTTTTGCTTATTTCATACATCATTTCTCAGTCCAATTTAAACACATTCCCCTTTCCTTGTCCCCCCCACCAGACCGCAGTTCATACATTCTGCCATAAATGTCTAGAATTAACTTATCACTTATTTTCAGACTTTTAAATTGTATATGGGTAGAGGGTATGTATTCATATTTTAGAGACATATTCTTATTAGAAAACAGTAACTAGATATCAAGCAGAGGAAGGAAAGAAAGTTCTAGATATATGTTGTGGGTAAAATTTATGTCAGCTTTCCTAAAAAAAGATTCCCAATTGTTGGATCAGGAAGAGAATACTAGCAAGATATTTCATCGATATATTTACACATATAAATTCAGTTGGCATTAAGCAGAATGAATGAACAGTGATGGTGTTAATGGGCCTTGTGTAATCAGTTGAAGGCCTTCAGAAAAAAAAAAAAAAACAACAGGAAAGTTCTTCTCATCAAGAATGCAGCTTGAAGACTGTATTTCAGAAATAGAACATGAGAATTCTGCTTTCCAGTCTGCCCTACAATTTCCCGACTCCAGATGATAGCACTGACTCCTGTCTCAGATTTCAACCTGATGGTCTAGAATTTCAAACTTGCCAACCTCTACCATCATTTGAGCCAAGTCCTTAAAATAGATTTCTTTATATATTTCATATCTCCAAATAGAACTCTCCTTATCTATATCTGTAGCATATCTTCTGAAATCTTACATAGATCTTATAAATCTCTCTACGTATAAAGAATACTCTAACATTATATACTATAATAAATTATATAATATATACAATAAATCTCTTTATACCCCAATAATAGTTTAATAGTATACATAGGTATAACATAGGGTATTCTATATCATAAAACATAAGAAAAGTTATGCTCCATATGTGAAATAGTATATTCTATATGATTGGTGATATGGTCAGATAACTCCTATTCAGTTTGCTTCTCCTTGGCAGACTCAGTATTGATTCTACGCAATCCGACTCTCTGGCAAGGTCAAATCAAGCATGTGTATCCTTGTACCCTTTGTCTACTCTATTAGCATCTCGACTACATATTTTGTTTTCTACATATCTTAGGCACAAGATTTCCATGATTCGTCTGCTACTTGAATTACCCTAATTTGAGCATCTTAAATGATTTCTGCTTTGACCTGACAGATAGAACATTTCACAAACTGTCATAATGAACCAAGAATGTTCATTCGAGCCAGGCGAGAAGGTGTGCACCTTTGGACTCAGTACTTGGGAGACAGAGGTAGGCGGATCTCTGTGAGATCCAGAACAACCTGTTCTACATAGTGAGTTCCAGGCCAGCTGGAACTACAAATATGCCTGTTTCAAAATGATCAAAACTAAAAATTGCCTATTTGTAGTGAGGGGTATGATACTTTCTGTATTAAGTCCACTATAAATGTGAGGCCTCTCTTGCTTGATAGCTGCAGCCTAATTATCTTTGTAGTGGTTTCTAACTACATTTTCCACACTGATAGATATTTCTGCACATGTGAAAACATCCTCCTCACTATGTCTATGCCTGCAGCAAATCCCCAAGGGTTTCCTGTGGAATCTTGGCAGACATCTAAGGGCTGCAATTGTCCCAAGATCGAATATCCTGCCTGTCTGGAGGCCAGGGTCACTCCACCTGCTCAAGAGGGGCCTGCCCCCACCCACCCACCCCTAGCCATGTCAAAAAGAAATATCTTTCCAGAAGTACAAACAGTGTGGAAGTATAATTTTTGATGAAGTAAGAGTTGTAAATGAAGACAATGAAGTACCGCATTTTCTTCAACAAATAATAAATGATGTGTCATTTGGAGAAAGCAGAAAACAATGTTCTTATCTTGGAACTTCCACCTATATGAAGCTTTTTGCATAAGAAGTTGGACCCAGCTTTGCACTTGTTAGTCCACTGCCACTTTCACAAGCTAAAATACAAGCTTGGGCTTGTAGATTAATTTAACAGCTAAGTATTTGAGGCAAGGTGACTAGTGTTTGGGGCCCTAATCTCTGACTTCAGCCTGACAAGGCATATATGGAATATGACCAGAGCAGGCTGGCCAAGAAGAGTAGTCATATAAGTGAGATTATAGGTTCTGCTGAGAAGCCCTGCCTCCGTGAATAAACTGCAAGAGCAACTGAGGAAGATTCCCCACATTACCTTCTAGCCTCTACACTCTTGAACATACTCACCAGCATGTGCATACACATCTGCATATGTGTAAGTCTAAATTCATGTGAACAAGTAGGCATACACACATACACACAAACACACCCACACACACCATCAAAAGAAGAAAAAATAATTTAAAACAGAAGCAAATGATAATGACCCAGATTTCATAGTCTATTCACATTCAGGTAGGATTGGGGTTTCTGACTCATCACACCATTTCCATGCTGTCTTGATGTCTACCGCTTCTGGCTCTTAGAATCTTTGCCTTGACTTTGGCAAAGATCATTGAGCTTTAGGAGGCAAACGTTTGGTACAGCTGTCCCATTCAGAACTGAGCACTCTGTGGTCTCTCTTCTCTGCACATTGGTCAGTTGTGGGTCTCTCTATTAATCACCATCTGTTACATAAGGAAGCTTCTCTTTGAGATATGAGAGATCCATTATGGATGTAATAATGTCATTAGGAATCAGTTTAATAAATCCATTTGGCAGCCTAAATTCTACTGTTCTACTTTCACTCAAGGAGAAGCTTTACTGCTCCCCAGGTTGAAGTGCATATTTATTTTCATTGTTATTATTACTCTCTGCAGAGTTCTAAGTCACTACTCTCCACAATAATCTGAGGATTCCCAGGTTACCCTCCAGCCATATGTTCGCACAGCAAGCTATGACAGCCCTAATTATTTTGAGCTAGAGTAGGCATTGTATGAAGCCCAGGTAAATACACTGATGAATTAACAACAGAGTTAGAAATGTGAATCTGTCTATGCTCTTGTTTACCTTACTATTTAATACTAAATTTACATTTTTGGCACCAAATCATTGATGAATAAAATATTTCTTTAAGAGTTGAGCTAGGACAGATAGGTTCCCATGACACTAAAACCAGACTCCTTAACTATGTCCATGTCCAGCCTACATAATTCCACTAAAAGTTTCTAAAAGACCTCATTGGCTTTCAATTACTCATGCTCTTCTTTGAGCAACATACTGAGCAGACATTCTTTTAAAGTCAGTATTAAATCTGTCCATTGTGAACATTCACCATCTTCCCTTTTCACAGTTACTTGTCATAAAATGTATTCTATTTTATGTAGTCAATATAACAGGTGATAGAACATAATGGCTAGATTTGAATGATCACCTACCAAATATGCAACTTCAAGTTTTCCTCCCTGAGTAGTTTACCTTGCTTTCTCCTTTTTTGTTTAGTTGTTTGTTTTGTTTTTATCTGAATTAGTGCTGCAATGTTTTTATGTACCTTTGGATTATTAGGACAATATCCAAATATGTATGTGCTACAGAGCTTCCTATTACTATTACAAATTATTTTAAGCAGTCACATTTTAGAAAATGAATTTTAAAACAATTTATGACAGAATGCATGAAGAACAGTGGGGGTGAGTTTTGGGGGCATGTATGGTAGAGAGGGTCTATATATGATTAAGCTTTGTTATATGAAATGCCCCAAACTCTATAAAATATTTCTTTGAGTTTTTGAATGTATTTATTTTTTTGATTTTATTTATTATTTTTGCCAAACAGAAAACAACCGTATTGCTTATTATAAAAATTTAATCATATAGAAAGCCATGTGATAGGTCACATTCATTATTTCGTTACTCTGTAATTATATTTTATTATTTATTTATTTTTATTAAACTCCATACATAAAACAAATTTACAAAATCTGAAAATAAACTATAAGTTAATTCTAAAATGCATTTAGGGTTTCACAGTTTAATAATAAACTTACATGCAGGTAAAGATAACTATAACTTTACATTCCTAAATTACATAGCAAGCTGATGTATGTTTAAATGTATTTTTTACAAAAAGAGATTTCTTCTTTCCCATAAATCTTAGATCTGAGGAAAATAGAGACATAATTCAAGCTATATCTATAGTGATATCAGTTAATGTGGCATTATCTTTACTGAACAAATTACCCACTTTGACTAACATATGTCGTTTGTTTTTCTGAGACTGTGTTACTGCACATAGCCTAACAGCTTCTAGATCCATCCATTTACCTCCAAACTTCATGATGTCATCTTTCTTTATTCCCGAATAGAACTTCATTGTGTAAATGTATCACATTTTCATTATCTTCATATAATTTGAGAAACACGTGGGTTGCTGCCAGCTCTTCACTATTGTGAAAAGAGCAGCAATAAACATGGATGTGCAGGGATTTCTGCTATAGGATGAATCCTTTGGGTATACACCGAGGAGTGGTATGAGAGGGCCAAATTATAGGTTCATTTTTAGTCTTTTAAGAGTTCTCCACACTGCTTTCCATAGGGGTTACAAGAGTTTGCAATCCCACCAGCAGTGACTGAGTGTCCCCCTTTCTCCATACCCTCTCCAGCATTTGGAATCATTTGTTTTCTTTATCATAGCCAGTCTTTCCAGAATAAGATCAAATCTTAAAGTGGTATTAATTTGCATTTCCTTAATTACTGAGAATTTTGAACACTTTTTAAAGATGTTTCATAGCCATCTTTACTTCTTACCTTTAGAGGTCTCTGTTCAGATTTTTAGCCTATTGTTTAATTGGGTTATTTGTTTTCTTTGTACTTTGTATTTTGAGTAATTTATATACTCTGGATGTCAAACCTCTGTCAGATGTGTCAATGGCGAAGATTTCTTCCCACTCTGTGGGTTTTCATTTTACTTCTTTGATTGTTTCTTTGCCTGTAGATTTTTTTTAAGTTTAATGAGGTCCCACTTGTTGATGTCACATTCTTTTTCTTAAATATTTTCTATTCAATTTTTGTGTATTTCACACACAATAACTTAGTCCTTTTCTACCTGCTTCCCCATCAGAAATACCTCACCTTTTGTAAATCAGGAAACAAAGCAATAAAGGGAAGGTACTAAGGTCTCAATATCCCTGATAGGCTCATATTTCTGCATATCTGGAAGACTTTTAACACCTACTAATAGCATCACAGGCTGTGAACAAACCTTTAACATGTAGACACTTGTGGAACACCTTTCTCAGTTATAGTTATGTGTGAAACTATTTAGCATAATCCTAGATCATACAGAGGTAAATAATATCCCTTATTACATATGCACCTTGAAAAAAATCATGTTACATAATCCATTTAGGTTTCTTTTATTTCTTATATTTAGAAATGAATATGGTTTTCACTTAAAATAATTAGCTACAATAATGGAATTATATTTTTAATGGTCTTTGTATTCAGTATTCTTCAGAGATGCCATTCTTTTTATTTAATTAATGATTTTATTGATTGATTCATTGATTATTTCATATGAGTGTTTGTCCTGAATGTATGTAAATACACCACTTGCATTCTTTGCTTACTGAGGACAGAAGAGGATGTCAGGTCCCTGGAATTGGAGGTGTTGTCTACCATGTACGTACTGGGAACTGAACCCAGGTCCTCTGCAAGAACAATTATTGCTTTTATCCTCCAAGCCATGGTGCTAGTGTTTCTTTTCAAGGCAGTAGTCTAGGGCTTATAGAGATAGTTCAGTAGTTAAGAGAACTTATAGAGGACCCATGTTCAGGGCCCAGCAAACAAATGACACCTGTAGTAGGCACCAGGCAATTATGTGCTGCACATACATAAACAGAGGCAAAATACTCATGCACATAACCTAAAATAAGTAAATCTTCAAAAGTTGTACATTAAAACAGCAGTCAAACACTAGGAGATTGTGATCTAATTCAGTCTCCCTCACTCTTCACTTACTGACCAACATGAGGTGAGCAGTTTTGTCTTCTACAAGGTCTTTGCCATAAGACGCAGCCTTGTCTCAGAACTACAGAACCTAAAGCAAATAGGGCAAGCAGCCACGGGCTTAGCCTCTGAAATTCTACAGGATTCTAAAAGTTGTAGAGCAATACAGCAAAATTAGAATGTTTAAGTTTTAGTCTAACACTCTCCCTGAATCTGTTCAAAGGGAGAGCCCAAGATAGACTCCATCACGCTCACCTAGATCCCATGCCAAGCATGTGCCCAAATCTCAAAAGCCCAACTTCAAAATTACAGCACAAGAATTACTTGGAGAAAGAACTTTATAGTTTCTTTTTATAATGGTCTTAGTATATTTTATAAATTCCTAAGAATCGTTTCTTTTTTATGTCAAGTTAGTCTCTTTCAAACAATTATTTCATAGGCATAATCTTAAAATTATATCTTTTCCTATATTCCTTTAGTTTCTGATATTTTGAAATATTTTTATTGGGATTCTGTGAAATGCATAAAAGAGATCTTAATCAAATTCAGAGCCACTTCACTGCCCACATACCTCCATATCCCCCAAGCAGATTTTATGCATTCTGTAATATTCATGTTAAATCCTACTCAGTAAAGCATTTGTACCCAAAAGTCCTTCCATGCAACTTCATCCACTAGATGTCTAGTCAGCCTGTCTAGATTCACTCCCTAAAAATATCTACTCTCCTTCACCGAGTAGTAATCAGTGGCCAATAGTCCCTTAGCTAGGGTTGTGGCGTGCTAACCATATTTCTCATTCTATGCTGGGTTTTGTCTGACTGAATCAACATGATATCTCTGTAATCATTTTGTATATAGAGTATTGACCATACAATGTTAGTCAAGGTCTCTTCCCTCATGGAACCTAAATGTCAAATGAACAATAGTAAAGTGAATCCAGCAATGTCTCAGTCAGTCAGTAAAGTGTCTCTATAATGTATTTCAAAAGGAATGGGCTTAGTGGTAATGATTTGAATCAAAGTCCTTCTCTGATGGTGTTGTCTTTTCTCTACACTTTCTGGAAATATCTTTCAGTGGTTACATAGACATACACAAATTCAGCTTGTTCTTATATTCATTCCACATATTTGCTTTGTTCCTCTACCTCTTTTCTATAGCCATCAAGAACTTCTGTTTTTTTGGCATCAGTAGGACTACATGAGTTACCATGGTAACAATGCATTTTGGGGGGATAACAAAGGTAAATATGCATGTACCATGTCAGCACATCAGTTGCTAATTCCCAGCAGAGGGTTGAAATTGTGTACAGCAGGCTTTTGCTTTGAAAATGGTCCAAGTTTTTTGTTTTTAAATATATTCTGCTAATTGAATAGTTGTAGTTCATTAATTAGAGTCAAGAAATATATTTTTTTAACAGCCGTTTAGGAAGGGTTAGAGAGGGAATCAAATGTATCCTTTAAAAACAAAACTGGTTTAATGAATCTACTGCAAGGAGCTAAATTAACCACACTAAAAAAGATCAGAATGACATGCAATATAAAGTCATGTACTTCTACAAAGACTTGTGCATTTGTCTCTTAAATTCGGTGAGCAGAGGAATAAATTCTGTCAATGTTTATTAAGAAATAGTATATGTTGTCAGAAAAATAAAGCAAAGGGGATCCTAGGAAACCATGTGCAAGTAATATATGAAGATAGAAGGGAAGCCCTGCCTTGAGCTCATCCTTCTTGATAACAGTGTGCTCCCTGCCCTTGTGAAATGTGCAGCACAACCTTTTAATAAAGCAGGAGTTCCACTCTGGATTGTTCCCCTAAGATGCTGAGGTGACCACCCTCATTCACCCATTACCTGTACTCTGTGGAGTATTCCAAATTATTTCCACTACTTTCTTCCTAGATGTGTCTGGCACAGAGACAGAATCCAGGGAATAATATCAAGTTCTCAAAATATGTGTGACAAGCAATCTATTTGTTTTAGGATTCAGGGCCTTTCTTGCTTTGCAGGAAAATCTCCTATTTTGCTTTGCAGGAAAAATCTTCTATCTTGCTTGGCAGGAAGATCTCCCACTACTGTTCCATACAACCCATGGGGTCTGCAGCTACTAAACTACTAGCTACATCGTGTGCACTGCAAGTCTTTTTTCAGGATTCTATATTGTTGTTTAGCCAGTTTGCTTTGGAACGCATTCCACTTTGGCCTTCCTCAAAAAACTGCACTATGTAGCATCCCGTACAGAAAATACCTCTGCTCTGGCACATCCCCTGAATGAAACTCAGTACCAGTATGACTAACAGACTTTACCTTTTTTTTTTATCATATAACAATTTGTACACATTTTTCTTAACATTTCTCTCGGTTGCAATTATAGGCTTACCTTTCCCTCTTTCCCTCATGACCAGGCTCAGGAACAAGACCACGTCTGTCTCATTTTGTAAAACGATGTCAAGCATGGAATCCTGAACAAATGCTGGTGAATGATTGAATGAATAACCAAACATTCTGGGTATAAAAAATTGTCCTTGACAGCTAGCAAGTGGAAAATTGAACATAAAAATAATATTTTATTCTCTCTTTTGCAGTATTCCTCTAGAGGTTAGGGCCCATAGGAAACTGGAGTACTGTTCACCTTTCTTGTCATGGACTGGCTGTATGTAGTAGATCATTCCTCTCCTGGTAAAAGTTTACTCTAGAACTCCATAAAGTCCACAAATGATTAGATACTTTGCTTCTTATAGAACTGATATTGTTAGACAACCCTCTTTCTAAGGCTTTTCAAATCCACAGAGACATGCTGCTCTTTAATTGGGCATCACTATTATGCCATCTGGAATCACATAATTTGAATTTTCTCTCCCTACAGCATAATGACATTTTAAGTCTTTGTTCACTTTAATCATATCTATTGTCCAGACAACATTCTGAATGTTATATATCTTTGTCATAATATCTATTTCCTTCATCACCTTGATTACACTTCTCTGAGCACTGTCTTCCACAGTGTTCTAAGTGGCTAACTTTAGCTGTAATTTAAGTCCTAGGAATTTTAGTTATTTTCAAGGAAAAGAAGTACAAAAGACATACTATCATTTTTGGTGACAATAACATTATGGAATAATAAATCACCAGTTATAAACTTTGTTCTATGAGACCCAATAGTCAACATTGTTGGTATGCTGTCTCACTCCTACCTGAATAAAACATTATCTAGGAGGTTTATACTCTTTAGCCAGCCCATGAGAAAACAGTCTCTATTTGAACTGACTTTATAAGACTATAAAAGCCTGATAATTTTGAATGTATTTGTTTTCTCAGAAATTATTGAATTCCATTTACAGTAGACTTAAAAATTTACAATCACAAAGTTTAATGCACATTCACATAATTAAATTTCTATATTATAGCTCCATCTCAGAGCCTGAGATGCTACACTGGATTCTAACACAGACCTGGATATCTAAGAACACAAGGAGAACAAAGGTTATAAATGATTGGAAAAATGAATTCTGCTTCCACTCTGGACTAATATAGGTTTGGCACAATAGAGTATGTAGAAACTATTGTATTCTGTGGCAAAGGTAGCTTCAAAAAGCATATTGAAAAAATTATCATTTTGATTGTGCTGCAAAATACATTTTTCATCTGCAATACTCTATGTTGCTATGAAGACTCACCTATGAAACCTATTCCTGGAAGTCTGATTATTGGTTCAAATAGAAAAGCTGAGAGACAATTTTGCAAACTGTAACTGCCCTGGAATTTTAAAAGTTTTGAATCAACTTTGCTTTCCAGAGATATTTCACACCCACAGGCAAGGAAATGATGCCTCTTAAACGTTTATCCTTTCCTGCAACTCCACAACGACCTTCATCTCATAAAATAAAACACAGTTGAAGTTTTGTCTTCACTGGAAATTTATCATTTTCTTCTGAAAGGCCAACTTTTATATTTGCAAGAGATGTAACTAAAAGCAGAAATAAATAAATAAATAAATAAATAAACAAATAAATAAGCAAATAAATGAAAGAAACAAGTTGGGATATGCACAAATTTCTCTGATAGGAGAAAACAAGAGAAAGATTTGAAGTTCCTCACAGAAAATTTTCAATTGGTTGTTCCCAGAAGATTGATTGATAAATGAGTGAAAGAAAATAAAATAAGAATAAACATACTAAAAGGATACTAAATTAAAGTTGAGTACTCAGATATTCCCATTAATATATAAAACAATGCAGAAGGTTGTTTGTACATTTGCACACTGGTGTATGTAAAACGTTGCTTTAGACTTCAATGGAAGCATATATATCCTACAACTCTCCTATGACCTCTCAGGTATCTGTGCCTGTGTTTGTATGTACAGCACAGATTGTTCTCTGTAATAAAATGTATTTTATGCATGAGTAAATGAAATGTCAGAGTCGCTTTTTTACAATGTCCAAAGATGTGATCAATGAAACATGAGCTTTAAATTGCCATAGGTATCCTCATTCCTCACTCACATGCTTTTTATTCCTTCCTTCCTTCCTTCCTTCCTTCCTTCCTTCCTTCCTTCCTTCCCTCCCTTCTCCTCCCTCCTTTCTTTCTTTCTTTCTTTCTTTCTTTCTTTCTTTCTTTCTTTCTTTCTATTTATTTATTTTTCTCTTTTTGAGACAGGGTCTCCCTGTATTTCCAGCTGGGCTGGAACTCTGTATGAGGACCAGGCTAGCCTTGAGCTCACATAGATCTCCCTTCCTCTACCTCCTAAGTGCTGAACTTAAAGGTGTACAGCACCACACACAGTTTCTTTTTACTTTTTAAAGTGTTTTATTTATTATTTTAATTTTATGTGTAAGAGTGTATTTCCTGCATGTGTGTAAGCATACCCGAGTTGTGACATGTCCCCTGACATCAGAAGTGGGTGTCAGAGCCCCTGGAACTGGAGTTATGGATGACTGTTGGAGGCCATGTGGGTGCTGGTAATGGAAGCCAGGTCCTCAGCAAGAGCAGTCAGTGCTTTTAACCACTGACCCATCTCTTCAGCTCCTCATGTGCTTTTTAAATTGGTTGATGTATGTGTGACTCTGTGTGCTTTGGGTACATGTATGTACAGAGAAAGGAAATAAAATAATCAATAATAATTTGCAATTCTGTTATGCTTTGCTCCCTTGCAAAAGCTAACGTATATAAAATGTATTTTTAACATAAAATTTTGAAAAATATATTAAGTTAAAATAAAAGTAGTTACTTCAATAAAATTCTATACTCCACATGGATTTCCATCCCTCATACACTGTTTCATTCCCCTTGTCTTCTCCACTGGAGAAGTCCAGAATCATGCTCTTGGGTCCCTGTTTGCCTGCTCCTTCATGCCTTTTGCCTCAGGGTTTTCTGACACCAGATACAACAATCAAATGGAAATCCACTCAACACTCAGGCTACACCCTTATAATATCCTTGACATGAGTCAGCCCTGGACTATAAGAGCCTCTCTTACATACAGATGGGGCCATGTGCTATATACACATGGCTTGGCATATTCAGTAATACTCCAGTTTTTCAGGCTCCATGAGATTGATCTGCAGAGTTCCTGGAATGGTCGGATTAGAGTCTCTTTTGCAATTCATACATCTTAGAGAAAATCCTTGCCTTCGAGCTGACTGTTCCTCAGAATCCAATAAACAGCTTGGTTTGTGATGACTGACAAGCTTCTCATGGGGGTCTGAAATATCCATATGCACTCAGCCACCCTTCATTCTTGTCACAGTCTAGGCAGACGCAGCAGTGACCTCCCAGGGCAGGCAATGGAAGTTTTAGATGAAGCCAGGCTTGTTTAGAAGGCGCACAAGATTTCATTTACAAATGCCATGTCTTTGACATCTAGGTTTTGTTAACAGCTCACTCTATTCTTGATACTCCAACAAACACAGTCTCATGGTTGTATGTTTTTGTGTTTCTTATGGTCACCTGATGAAAGAGAGAGATACTTGGGAACATGGCTGACAAGTGTGTCAGGGCAGGAAGTTAACAGAAGCCCCAGATTGAGTGATGTTTTCCTAGGGACACCAGAAGATCTTCACAAAGGACAGAGATAAATTACATTATCTTTCATTATAAACCATGGTGCTTTATTGCTAGTCATTTACATGTAAATGGGAACATGTTGTGTTAGGTGGAGACAGACAGGGAACCTAGAGGAAACTTTTGGCCAACTAGTGAAAGAATGAAGGCATGAAACCAATATATTGGAACAGAAATTTGGGGAAAAGGAATGTGACTTAAGTATCACAAACTGGGAAATTGTTTACCTGTTGTATGGATGCCTCCAAGAAAGACTCCATCAAAGAGCAGTGGTTCAGAAAACAAATGGATATCTACATCTATGGATTTAGGTAGCATTTTTCTTCAACTATTTGATTAGATGAAGTATACCAAGGACTGCACATGATGCAGTTGTTTCCAGCAGGTATTATTCTGAACCCTAAAAGCCTAACTTGCATGCAGTAGTATCTGTCAATGGACCTTCAAAATGTTGCTTTCTTTTAGATTGACTGGCCAAAGTTATACAAATTACTGGGACTCTCTTATTTCTAGAGGACAGTGACTTAATATAAATGTTTCCTTTGGTGCTTGCTGTGCCTTTGGGGTACCAAGATGGAATCATTTGTAGAATTCCTGATCTGTTTGCTTGATATTCTTTGTAACATTTTCTCACACCATGGGACCAATGTTTTGGCCACAATTCAGAGCAATTAATTATAACAGACTGGTTTAACACATCTTGTCACATAGACTTATATAATCTCAAAGTCCATTAAAGTTCACACAAAGCACCAGCTCAGCAACATCTCTGCCAGCTTTACATACCACATTCTACCTTGGGATGTTTGCTGAACTAATAATTATTTTATTATATGGTCCTAGCTAGTAGGTCTCCTATTTCAGCAACCATTTCAGAGTTAGCATAAATTCATTTTATCATTTTCCATTTGACCTAATTTAACTGAAGTTTATTAAATGCACCTAATTAAAGGAAATAAATGCCAGCATAGACAGAGGACAAATTTAATTTACTCTGTCCCTACCAGCCACAGCAGTGGTATTAGTAACTTGTCCTACTAAATGTCCTATAATAATAATTTGAAGAAACCGAGCACACAAAAGTATGTCAGGTGAGAGACTAACTCTAAGCACATCAAATCAAGGGTTGAAAAGCATTCTATTCCAGACATTGGTCTGATTTTGAGACAATTTTGACATAACATTGGATCCATCTGGGTACAATGTTGCTTTGACCAAAACCAAGGAATTCTTTCTTCCTACTCAAGGTAGGACTTTGACACTATCATGTTGAAAAGCCCAATTGAAGGTGATATTATGTTGGCAGAATCCAGAAGCACATGGGAGTTAAGGATCTGGATTCTTAGATAAAGAACTGAAGCTCAGAAAGCATGACTTTGGTTTGGAATCAAGCAGTTAGTTTTGTCAGAAAAATCGTCTTCCCACCTTTCTTACATTGCATTTCTAGTTTCCTGATGCCTATATACTTGAATGACATTCCAAACCATCAGCCTATATGTCTTGTATATCAGCCTCAGATTTCAGAGCATTAAAGTAAAGAATAATGGTATTTAGATGGATGCATGTATACAGATGCACACATTCTTGGAATTTCAGCATACCTTTTCTGTCTCATAGTATCCATACTAGATCAGGTCACCTACATAGAGGATAACATATCTGGCCTGATCTGGGTGTATGCATTGACTTTCGGTATTGTTTTGGAATGCTGTCTTCCTAGGCATCACTCAGACTTGTTTCCAGAATAATGACATTTTCTGACTTGCTTCAAATTGTGCACAAAGGCATGTGGATGATAATATTAAGTTCCGAGGAAAGGCTACTGTGAATTTGAGAACAGTGGACTCATGCACAGAAATTCATAAGTGCCATTTTATTCACTAATATCAAAAGCCAGTCTTTTTTTGATATCTATATCTATATCTATCTATATCTATCTCTATCTCTATTACTCTCTCTCTCTCTCTCTCTCCTATATATATATATATATATATATATATATATATCTCCAAGCTGTCTTAATCTGAACAAAACCTTCCAGGGCTGGGGAGGAATTACAGTCACCAAAGCCAAAGTAGTAGATTTAAATATTTAAATGCAGAGATAGGATTTGAATCCAGACCTCTGTGTGCCAAGAAATACCTTTGCTTTTACACACAGTGTTCTTATGGTCACTAGACTACATTCACTTGAAGCTGAGTGGAGCTAGGTGGCATAATCAGGTCTGTGGAGGAGGCTGCAATCACGCCTAAAGCATATAAAAGAAAAGGCTCTTGAATCAGAGAAAGTGCATCACATTTCATTTGAATACCTTGCAGGTCGATATTTTATAGAGTATATAAAATGGCAATAAAAGATAATGGGGAAGGTAAAGATAATTCATTTTCTCAAAGGCATTGATCATCAGGAGATTTATATTTTCTTTTCTTCTTTTGTACCAAATGGAGAATTTGTTCAATATTCTTAATTTACATAAAAATATACAATGCAGTTAGACACTTTAATTGCTCCTTGCATTTAGTTCATGACTATAAAATCGTTTCCAGAAAGGAGAAATTTCTCTGTGTGTTTTATTTACACTTTTCCAAGTCCAACTTTGAAGCTATTAAATGAATAATTCATCAGGCTTGATGTTTAACGACTTTGTACCAGGCTTTTTATTTCCACTTCTCACTTGGTGCATGCGTTTGCCACAGACTTGTCAACACTAAACTTGCCAATTTTCCCCCTCTCCCACAATACAGGTGAAGCTCTGAAGAATTTTCTCTCATTACACACAGGCATTAGCCATTTCATGTCATACTGAATGGACAACTAGTCACATTTGCCACCATCCTTTAATGTTTACAGTGGAAGTCAATTAGGTTTCAGTCACTGTGATACACGGTGGCTGTGATCCACACAGCAGTGGAGTGGAATAGCATGAAGAAGAAAGCAAGAATGCATCAATAATGGATTTAAGCCCCAAACAACTAAAGAACTATTACCATGTTTTAGAACAATGACTTTGGCCTGGATATAAGAATGCAAATTGTTTATAGCTCTAATTAATAAGCCAGTGGGACTACAGTTCAAGCTCCAGTCAAGTAGCTGATTCTGTAGTCTTCCCCACCCACGCTTGCTAATCCTGAGCAACCAGCCTGTTAGTTTTGGTTAGAATCATGTCAATGTATAATACGAGAAGACAGCAGAGAAGAAAGCTTAAAATGCCTAGACTTATCTGTACCAAGTAGAAATTATATTTTTTAGAAAATTTAAACATATTTGATGATAATTTTCTTCATGTATAGCTCAGGAGCTTTGGGAAATAATATTGTTAGCTTACAACCTAAAAAGGATGAATTATCTATTCAAGGAACTTTCTATATGTCTGGCACATAGACAGTACTCAGAAATATACCTTCAAATCTATCTGTATTTATTATACCTTTATCAATAATATTTAAACTAGTAAGAGATCCCTTTGGGGTCAAGTTTGGAAAACATGGAATGAGTTATGATGTTTAGCATCCACAGAAATCTTGCCTAGTTATTGATCATAGATCCTTTCAAAAGCCCTCTCTATAATATAGTTTTAGAATAACATCATTATTACAACTCCATTCTTGTACAAACTTTCAGCATAGTCTCTAATAAATTTTTAAACAGAAATATCTAGATTCTTTTTGCATATATTGATATCCAGTGGATTCTGTGAAGAGTCACAGACAGTTGACTTAAAAAAAACTCTAAAATGTTTTTTCTTGTTTCAAATGAGAAAAATAATAACAATCAATATCAGTGGCTATTATCATAAAACTAGAGTACACTATTAATTGCATAATTTGGTTGCATGTCAATGTAGTGTCTCAGAGAATATTTATTGTGTTTCAGGCAGAAATAATTATCAGTTTATTTGTGTGGAAACCGGGTCAGAGGCTCAATAACTTGCTCAAAGCATCACAGCCAGTGAGTGACAGAGATGGTATCCAAAGTCAAGCCTGAATGTCTGTGGCTGAGAGGCTTTTCCAGTGGGTGGATCATAACCCTTGTTGCATGCTGGGATTTTTCTTAGTACAGAGTTCATTTACAAATTCTCCAGTCTTGAGCAGAGAATTAACACTATAATTTTGTGCTTGAACTTCGGTAGGTTTAAAATTCACCTTTTTGTGTTTAAAATAGACACCCATCTGAATCAAATGCATCTTCTGACAAAAACAAATAAAATACATTGGAGCAAATTGGCAGAAATTTCCTTGAATCTGCAGCTTATCACTAACATCGATTAGTTAAAATGACCTTTTAAAGATGTCAGATTCTCTTCTCAAATCCTGAAGCACTCTACATTAACACTGATGGATTATTTAATGTATTTCAAGGCTTGGCTCCCTAACCATATCCCCCCAAATAGTTTCTCATGAATTTTCAAAAATAGTGGAGTTCTCCAATATTCTGCTTGCATTTTGTATACACCAGTAATTTGTATGTATCAAAGCACAGTATAACTATCCATTTCTTTAAAGATATTTGACCTGTTGAATTCAGGATACTGATTTATGGATCCATATATGGTAAGGAGGTAACCAAAAATTGGAAGAAGGAAGGGAAACACAGATTAATGAATGTACTGTATAAGGAGGAAGTCTATAAGTTGTAAAGGTTTTTCTAGGCAAACTGAATATTGTGGTTAGAGATGAGGACATTCTAATTAATGTATCCAATAATGTAAGCACTTAAAATATATCTTTGTACTCTAAATATAACTTACCTTTATGCTATATCTTAACGTTTTATTTATTTTTTTATTGATGCTTTGTGTATTTCATACATCATTTTCCAATTTAGTTCAGGCATATATCCATTTCCCTTCCCCCCACCCCACCCCTACTCATCCCAGATCATGCATTCTGCCATAACTTTTCTGCATCTTTCTCTGTTTTTTTGTTTTGTTTTGTTTTCATGTTTTTTAACAATAAGTAATAATTTGTCAGTACAAGCATCATTCATGTAAAACCAATTTGCAACCAGTTGTGACCAAACACACACTGATCATGGGTCCCACCATCCAGCAAGGGGGGGGGGCTTGTATGTTCAATGAAGTTGATCAAATGAGTGTCCAGTCTATATTGTTGTAATTTCACCATTCACCCCAATCGCAGCCCTTACATTCTACAGCACCCATTCTTCTGCAGATTGTTCCCTAGGCTTAGAAAAGGGCCACAGGTGGATGAGAAGCAAAACAGTCTACTTTCTCTGGAGCTATTATCTTGGTCTCTAGTCAATCCTGGCTGTTTTCTTTAATGGGCTGCCAGCTTGTCCAGGCATAACCTTTTGATCCTACTAATGAAGCACATGCAATTAGATATACAGGTATTTAAACAGTTTAATATATAGCCTTTCGATTCTACTAATGAAGCACATGCAATTAGATATATAGGTATTTAAACAGTACTAATTGTTATGGTAGGTATCCTAGTTTGTCTTCCATTGCTGTGACAAAACACTCTGACCAACACCAACTTGGGGAGGAAAGGGTTTATTCAGCTTACATCTCTTGGGTCACAGTTCATCACTCAGGGAGCCCAAGGCAGGAACTCAGGGCAGGAACCTGGAGGCAGGAGCTGAAGCACAGGCC
>VZQC01008694.1:77061-145616 GCA_009823505.1 Rhizomys pruinosus | reverse complement strand
AGAGCAGAACGATCATCAATGGCAAATAGCAGTTGCAAAAGAGCAACACTAAGAGCCGGCTTCACGCTCAGGAGGGAGCACTACGACTCCTCCTCGTGGTTTCTGGTACTCTACACGGTCAGAGAAACTTCTCTAGTTACAAACTATAGAAATGATCCCTGAAAGTATAGTCTTCCTCACTAAAATATTAAAAATCATGTCCAGTATTATAATATGTCCCCCCAAGTCTGCAGCATAGCATCAGCATCGTACAGATAAGCAAATAGGGTATTGGAAACTTCAATCTATCTAGGGTCTAAATATAATGAAGAAATATTGTATGAAGTCCAAAATAGTTAAATTAATAAATATTTCACAATAAAATAAAGAATAGAAATAAAATCCTCTGTGATTCAACACCCTTTGACCCAAGATTCAGGTGTAACATTTGAAGAAAGGGCAGAACAATCAATTATGAGACAAATGTAGTGGAAGACTGCTAAAAACAGTGTTTGTGGTTGACCTGATAGCTGCACGCACGATCTCGCCATGGATTTCTGTGAATAAGCACAAGATTTGCATAATATCAAGCCACCCGAAGCCCCAGGATGGATACTTGAAGGGCCTATAAAGTCCTACCTATAGTGCAGGAACTATTGTCAATTTAAAACTGCTGGAGGAAGTAGTGTCAGTTTCATTGCATGTGAATCTGGATGGACTGTCCATGCTCCTCTGCACATGAACATACAGCATGATGTGGACCCAAAGACTCTAAAATATTGCACACGAAATTGGCTTTGAGGAGTAGGTATATGGGAGGTACTAGAGGGGAGGGAGTAAGGAGTAGGTTGGTTCAAAACACATTGTGTGTGTGTGTGTGTGTAATTCTCAAATAATAAACTTATAAATATTGAAATCTCCTTGATTTTAGAATTGTGTACTAAAACTTTGAATTTCATGAGCTAAGAGCTTGTTCTCTGAAAACAGAGACAAGAAAGAAGTCACTATATGGCAACTGGGTTCCATTTCTTTTTTGTCATATGTTTGTGGATCACACTTTGTTTCACTGTGATGAAATAACAGACATAATCACCTTAATGGAAAGAGCAATTTATTTTCATACAAAGTGTTGGCTCATCTGTCTATCACGGTATAGGAGTAAGAACAGAAAAGTTCACATGGTGGTGGCCAGAAACTAGAGACAGGAAATCAGGAAGAACAACGGTAAGATATAGCCTTGAAGGCAGCCTCCAAGGATATATTTCCTCTTTTTTTTATTATTATTATTTATTTATTTATTTTTGTATGTGTATGAATGTACTGTCTGCATGCAGGTCTGTGCACCCGTGTCGTGCAATGCCGCGGAGGTCAGAAGAGGGTCTCAGATTCCCCTGGAACTGGAGTTCTCCTGGAATTGGAGTTACAGACGGTTTTTAGCCGCCATGTGGGTGCTGGGGATCAAACTCGGGTCCTCTGCAAGAGCGTCGGTGCTCTTAACTGCTAGGCTATCTCTCCAGCCCCATATTTCCTCTTAATAGTAGGCCTTGTGCTTACTTTTCACCACTTCCAAACCACATCATTCTACCTGACTCCATCAAGAGATCCATCAGCTCATAACATCAGAGCCCTCAAGACCAAGTGAACTCTGGAAACACCTATATAGATACTCCCAGATCTGTGCTTTGTGAATCTCTTATTTGTTTCTCAGATGAAAAACCTGGGAAGATTAACTTCCACTCTGAAAAAGTTGTTGGTTTTGTTTTGCTTTGTTTTTGTTGATCATCATCTTTGACTGATCAACTTTTTGGGAATTCAGTAATCTTAGGGGAAAAATAGGATGAAGGTAAAATATTTCCATATAATTCTATAGGTTAGAACTGTGTATGAATACATGTAGCCATGTATTTATGGTAATAACTGAGAAAACACATATTTTGAAGTATAATTAATGTAGAGTGCACCCTGAGTCATAAACATGGCTATTATAGACAAAAGGGGAAAAGGTATTCCTATACCAATTATTCTTCTTGCAAGTGTACAACTGAACTATTTTTCTGGGCATGGAAATAAAATACATGTTTAAGTCAAAACTTTTGAAAACTTGTTTCCTGGCAAATACCTTCCATAGTTATATTATATGCCACTTAGAAAGCACTTTGACATCAATCTCATTTTTTATTTATTAGAATCAGAAGAGGTGATTATAAGTTTCCCCCTGTGAAGACTTGCAGATACAAATCACAGGACAGGGTCACTTTACAAGTCACATGATATGACCAGAAGAAATAGGAGAAAGATATCAGCTTCTGGGGGGGGCAAATCCAGAGCTCAAACATAGTTGTCTAAAGCTGGGGTAGATGCTGACACCTAATTATCCTTGTGACTAAAGTGTTCTTAAATTTAAACTGCTCTTTATACTGAGGTTACATCTCTCTCCCTTAGTATCAATAATTTCATGTTAGAAAAATATAAAATACAGATAGAAAAAATGTATTTGGTATTTTGTAGTAAGCATTGTTGTCAGACTTGCATGAACTCATCAGAAAATTTGTTACCTGTAATGAACTGTTTACATGCAGACTTTAATATTTATTTACCATGTACCAACAACACACCTTTTAATGCTTTTATTGATATTTTGTGTATTTCAGACATCATTTCTTAGTTCAATTTAGAAATATTCCCCTTTTCCTTTCCACTACCCCATCCCAGATCATGCACTCTGCCATAATTATCCTGCATCTTTCTCTCAGTCTTTTTTTATGTTTAGGAATTCATGTTTTCCTCCTTTAATTTTATATTACTCTGAAATATGCATATATACTTTCCACACATATACAGTAATTACAGAATCTGAAAGTAAGTGGTGGATTGATTCTACAGCCCCTTAAGAGATTGACATTGTAACCACATAGTTGCTTTCAGATGAACAGAAATATAACAACAATGTTGTTTAGCTTGCCTTTCATCAGGGGATTTGGTGTTAGCATCCAGAAATGAGGGAGACCAACCACTGCTTGTTTTTTGGGGACTGTGTTACTTAGCATATTGGCTTCAAGTTCCATCCATTTACCTGCAAAGTTCATGATGCCATCTTTCTTTACCACTGAGTAGTACTCCATTGTGTATATGTTCCACATTTTTGTCATCTACTCTTCGGTTGAGGGGCATTTGGGTTGGCTCCAGCTCTTTGCTATTGTGAACAGAGCTGCAATAAACACAGGTGTGCATGTATCATTGCATTAAGATTAGTCTTGTGGGTATATGCCCAGGAGTGGTATGGCTGGGTCAGGTGGTAGGCTCATTTTGAGAATTTTAAGGGTTCTCCACACTGCTTTTCATAATGGTTGTACTAGTTTACATTCTCACCAGCAGTGGATGAGTGTTCCCCTTTCCCCACAACCTCTCCAGCATTTGGTGTCTTTTGTGTTCTTGATCTTAGCCAGTTGTATTGGAATGAGATATGGTTTTAATTTGCATTTCCTTAATTATTAATGATGTTGAACACTTTTTAAGATGTTTCTCAGCCATCTTTACTTCCTCACTGGTGAAGTCTCTGTTCAGCTCTTTACTCCATCTTTTGAGTAGGTCATTTGTTTTCTTCTTTGTTTTTTGAGTAATCTAGATATTCTTGATGTTAATGCTCTGTCAGATGAATCACTAGTGAAGATTTCCTCCCACTCTGTGGGTTTTCTGTTCACTTCCTTTATTATTTCTTTCACTGTACAGAAGCTTTTGAGTTTGATGAGGTTCCATTTGTCAATTGTTTACCTTATTTCCTGAGCAGCTGCTGTCTGATTTAGAAAGTTTTTTCCTACACCTATATCATGTAGGTTGTTAGCAACTTTTTCTTCTATTGCCTTCAGGCTTTCAGGTTTTACATTGAGATCTTTGATCCATTTGTAGTTGACTTTTGTACAGGGTGAGAGGTAGGAGTTTAATTTCGTTCTTCTACAAATCTTGATCCAGTTTTGCCAGAACCATTTGCTGAAGATGCTATGCTTCCTCTATTGAATTTTGTTTTGCCCTTTGTCAAATGTGAGGTGGCTCAAACTGTATGAGCTCAAGTTTGGATCTTTGGTTTTGTTCCATTGGTCTACAGCTCTGTTTTTGTGCCAGTACCAGGCTGTCTTTATGACTATGGCCCTGTAATATAGCTTGAAGTCTGGTAGAGCAATTCCCCCTGTATTGCATTTTTCACTCAGGATTGCTTTAGCTATTTGGGGTCTTTTGTTTTTCCGTATGAATTTAAGGATTTTTTTTTCCAAGTCTGTGATGAAGCTCATGGGGATTTTGATTGGGATTGCCTTGAATATGTACATCAATTTGGGTAAAATGGACATTTTTACTATATTAATTTTTCCAATCCATGAGCATGGAAGATCTTTCCATTTTTGATGTCATTTTCAATCTCCTTCCACAGGGGTTTAAAATTTTTGTTGTAGAGATCATTGGTATCTTTGGTTAGGTTTGTTCCCAGGTATTTTATTCTTTTTGAGGCTATTGTGAGTGAGAAGGTCTTCTTGTATTCCTTTCCACTTGTTTATTGTTGGTGTAAAGAAAGGCTACTGATTTTTGTAGGTTAATTTTGTATCCCGCTACTTTACTGATACTCTTAATCATGTATAGAAGTTTTCTGGTGGAGTTTTTAGCATCCTTTAGGTAAACTATTATATCATCTGCAAAAAGGGATAGCTTAACTTCTTCTTTTCTGATTAGTACTCCTTTAATTTCCTTCTCTTTTCTTATTGCCCTCGCAAGTGATTCAAGCACTATGTTGAAGAGGAGTGGTCATAAGGGGCAGCCTTGTCAGGTTCTGGTCTTTAAGGAAAATGGTTCCAATTTTTCTCCATTTAGGATGATGTTGGCAGTGGGTTTGCTATATATGGCTTTGATTATGTTGAGGAATGTTCCCTTCAGTCCGATTCCCTCTAGGACTTTGAACATGAAGGGATGCTGGATCTTCTCAAAGACTTTATCTGCATCAATTGAGATGATAGTGTGTGTTTTTTGTTGTTGTTGTTGTTTTTGTTTTTTTCCCTTTGGTATTTTCGAAACAGGGTCTCCCTGTAGCCCCAGCTAGCCTGGAACTCACTGTGTAGACCAGGCTGGCCTTGAACTCACAAAGATATGGCTGCCTGCCTCTGCCTCCTGAGTGCTAGGATTAAAGGCAGTGTGGTTTTTGTCTTTCAGTCCATTTATGGGTTTTAAGAAATTTATTGATTTATGGATGTTGAACCATCCCTGCATCTCTGGTATGAATCCAACTTGGTCATGATGGATGACCTTTCTGATCTGGGTCCATATGCAATTTGCAAGTATTTTGTTGAGAAATTTTGCATCTATGCTCATTAATGAGATGAGTCTATAGCTTTCTTTTTTGGTTGTATCTTTGCCTGGTTTTGGTACTAGAGTGATGCTGGCTTCATAGATGGAATTTGGAAGAATTCCCTCTGTTCATATCCTTCTGAACAGATTGAGTAGTAATAGTTGTAGGACCTCTTTAAATGTTTTATAGAATTATGCTGTAAATCCATCTGGGCCTGGGCTTTTTATAGTTGGGAGGTTTTTTAGTATATCTCATCTTCAATTTCCTCAAATATTATGGGTCTGTTTAAACTGTCAATCTCTTCTTGGTTAAGCTTTGTTGGTTCCCAGGATTTCAAATATTCATCCATTCCTCTTAGGTTTTCAAATTTAGTGGAGTACAGGCTTTTGAAGTATTCCCGTATGATTGTCTGGATCTTTTCTTTGTCTGTTGTGATGTTTCCCCTTTTATGAGGAATACTATTGATTTTGGAGTGGCTCTTTTTTTTTTTTTTTTTTCGGTTAAAAGGGCTAGAGATCTGTCTACTTCGTTTATCTTTTCAAAGAACCGGCTTTTGGATTCATTGATTTTGTGTATTGTTCTCTTTGTTTCTATTTCATTGATTTCTGATCCAATTTTTGTGATTTCTTCCTGTCTTTTGGGTTTAGGGTTCATTTGTTGTTGTCTCTCAAGTGTTTTTAGCTGTGGTGTTAGATCCTGTATTTGTTCCCTTTCTGTTTTTTGTTTGTTTGTTTGTTTTGTTTTTTGTTTGTGTGTGTGTGTGTGTGTGTGTTTTGATGTGGGCACTTAGGGCTATAAATTTCCCTCTCAAGACTGCTTTTAAAGTGTCCCACAAGTTTTGTTGTGTTGTATTGTCTTTTTCATTCAGTTCCATGAATACTTTTATTTCACTCTTTATTTCTTCACTGATGAATTCATTATTTAGGATGCTGAACAACACACCTTTTATAACATAAACTACCAAAGTTTTTGTTTGGGATAGAAATATCTATATAGGCCATTCAATTTAATTCGTTTATCAAATTTCTTTCTTAAATATATATTATTTCTTATTTTTAGTTTAAGTGTATGCATAGTATTGTTTGCATCTAAGGAGGTGCACACCTGTCCTGCTAAGTGCATAGATGTCATAAGAGGGCGTCAGGGGCTGGAGAGACAGCCTAGCGGTTAAGAGTGCCAACTGCTCTTGCAGAGGACCCAGGTTCAATCCCCAGCACCTACATGGTGGCTGAGAACCACCTTTAACTCCAGTTCCAGGGGAATCTGACACCCTCTTCTGACCGTTGCGGCATTGCACAACACGGGTGCACAAACCTACATGAAGACAGTACATTCATACGCATAAAAAATGAATAACAAAATTAAAAAAATATTAAAAAAGAGGGCATCAGATCCCTTGAAACTGCAGTTAATGACAGTGATTAGCCATCATGTGGGTGGGCATGCTACATGCAATTTTTTAGTAGTATTTGAAGAATTTCTATTTATGAGGTTTATTGTTCCTATAGTTGTAGACAATATTTATTGCCTGAGTTTTGCAACTTATTTAATATTTTACATGTATTTTACAAAAACAGTCTATGAGTGATAACTAATAAAAACATGTTGAATTATTTTTGTGCTTTTACTTTACATAAGAAATATTTCCTTTAGAACTAAAATAATTGTTTTTTTCAATTGCACGGAAGAGTACTTAAAAAAGCATGGTGAGTGATCTGAAGGTATGCTAACCTTGACTTGCAATATTTGTGTGCATAAACCCACATGAGCATAAACTTAAAAGAATTCTTTCTTTTATCTATTTTATAACAGTGCTGATCATAAGAATTAAAGAAATATTGAGAACACCTTCGGACATAGTGCTTTCTTCTTAATCCATAATAAAACCTATTAAATTGTACTATAAATGACTGCTTGCCCTAAAAAAGAAAGGACATAGCTGCAAGAAAGATTGTAAACTTCTTAAGGAAAAAAAACCCCATTCGTCTTTTTATCACTAACACTATTATCTTACCTGACATATAATTTAATTCAATTAATAAAAATTGTTGAGTGAAAATATTTTTTGCAAAGACATATTTTTCAATGATATCACACTGCACATGAATAAATTCAAAGTCTCATCACAGCTTTACAGAGATATAATTCAAAGAGCAGACAATTCATCCATTTACAGGGCACAGTTTAATGGCTTTTTAGCATATTTAAAAATTATGTAATTATCTCACAATCTAACTTTTGAACATGTTCATCACCTCCAAACAAACCCTGTGAATAATGATGTTCACCCTCCATTTCCCCAGCTTTGTTCTCTCCCCAACTTCTGACACACAAAGTTAGTTTTGCTCCCTGGTTGTGGACATTCCATAAATAGAAACATACAATGTGCAATCCTTTGTTATACACTTCTTTTGGTTGTCTTGATTTTCTTAAGGTTGTACCATTTATAAACACCTCATTTCTTTATTTACTGAATAAGAAATAGTATGTCATTGTACAGATATGCCATATTTGCGTATCCTTTTACCAGTCAATGATATTTTATTATTTTTTTATTGATGCTTTGTGAATTTCATACATCATTTTCCAATTCAGTTCAGGCATATATCCCCTTCCCTTCTCCCCACCCCACCCCTACCCATCCCAGATCATGCATTCTGCCGTAACTTTTCTGCATCTTTATCTGTTTTTTTGTTTTGTTTCGTTTTGTTTTCATTTTTTTTTAAACAATAAGTGATCATTTGTGAGTACAAGCATCCTTCATGTAAAACCAATTTGCAAGCAGTTGTGCACAAACCCACACAGCTCCTGGGTCCCACCATCCAGCAGGGGGGCTTGTATGTTCAATCAAGTTGATCAAATGAGTGTCCAGTCTATATTGTTGTAGTTTCACCATTCACCCCAATCGCAGCCCTTACATTCTACCACGCCCCCTCTTCCGCAGATTGTTCCCTAGGCTTAGAAAAGGGGCACAGGTGGATGAGAAGCAAAACAGTCTACTTTCTCTGGAGCTGATGTCTTGGTCTCTAGTCAATTCTGGCTGTTTTCTTTCATGGGCTGCCAGCTTGTCCAGGCATAACCTTTCGATCCTACTAATGAAGCACATGCAATTAGATATTTAGGTATTTAAACAGTATAATATATAGCCTTTCGATCCTACTAATGAAGCACACGCAATTAGATATATAGGTATTTAAACAGTACTAATTGTTATGGTAGGTTACTTTGGTATAGACACAGATGTTTGGATGGTATGTTAATCCATGAATTACATTTTCTTCTGTTAAGTATGACAGGGTCTTCGTGTGGTTTATAACATCTCCTAACCATTAGAGGATGCAAGCTGTGGCATCAGCCGTGGGTTATTCCTCCAAGGAGAGAGCTAATAGCCAATTAGATTTGGGAGTGAAAATATTTTTAAATTACATGGGTAAATGAAACAAAATTGTCAGTGGGAAGTTAACACATGAAAGAAAATAAATCAGCTTCGGGGTCAAATACATCACTATTGTTTATGGAACCGCCATTTAGCATGTACAGGTCATAACACAAGCCACCTATGCATTCTTCGCAAATTTTGGTTAATTAAAAATGTATAATAGAATAAATAGCTGCAGCACAGAGGACATTTAGGGCAGCAAAAGTACTCAATAAGTTAACATAATGGTGGACACATTGTTATAAATTATACATTTGTCCTAATCATAGAATGTAGAACATCATGAATGAACATTAAAGTGAACTATGGACTTTGTTTGACCATGATATGACAATGTAGGCTTACCAGTTATAACCAACAGACCTCCTCTGATGGTCTTGTTTATAACGAGATAAGATGTGCAGGCATGGGCAGGGTGTATAGTGGGACACATCAATTTCCTACTCCATTTTTATGACCCTAAAATTGCAATGAATGTAAGATCTATTCTGTAAGTTAATTCTAAAAATATGTTGTCATTGAGATTAAAACAACCAGGTGTTTAATACTTATTGAGAAGATGGTAAACTGCTTAAGGATTGTTTTATTACTGAGATTTTGCTCATTTCATATGATATATGTTAGTGAACTATAGAACCCTTCCCCCTGTGCACCCCTCATGGTCAACCCCCCACTAGATATCAAGTATTCCGTCATATATGTTAAGTCCTATCCAATCAAGGATTTGTTTCTAGATGTCCCTCATCAAAAGTTCAACCATTGGAGTCTATTCAGTTTTTCTAGAGTTACTTAAGGAAGATCTACTCTCTGTCAGCCCATAGTAATCATTCATTAATAGTTCCTTGGCTAGGGTTTGGACCTGCTGCCTTTTACTCCTGTTCTCTGCCAGGTGTTTGACTGACAGAATTGGCATGGGTCTTGTGCATGCTGACGCCCTTGTTGGAAGTTCAAGACCAAGTTCACCAAGGCCTAAAAGCCTCTGTTGATTTAAGTCAGGCACCAACCTTGACTGTTAAAATCTTTCCATTCTCTCTTCCATAATGATCCATGAGTCTTGAATGAATGAGGCTTAATATATGAGTCCTATTCAGGGACACAACAATCTTAACCAGTTGTGACCTTCTGCCTGCATTCTACTCTTGTTTGAGGAAGTTTCCCTGGTTGAGAGTGGAAGGATGTATTAGTATTCTCTGTACTCCCTGGTCCTGCTCTGTTCCATCAGCCTCAGGTGTAGAGGTCCCACTGTAGATGTTTCGTTAAGGCTGGGCATCTCTCAAAAATATATTGTCTTTATGCAACTGATTGTGGAATGCTGTTATAGCCTCCATCTTTTGCAAAAAGAAGCTTCTTTGATGAATGTCACAGTAAATATGAGGATCCATATTTAACAAACAGAAAGAAATTTCATTTGTCTAGACACATGACAGAGATAGGGATTTTTATGGGATTTGTGACCTGTCCAGCCATATTTGTTTGGTAATAGTTGCATTGCAACCCATGAGTTTGCTCGCACTGAGAACGTTTAGGTTAAATTAGATAGCTATTGATTACCCCAAAATAAAATACCAGTTCTGCACCAATAGAGATAGTTTGTTTTTCCAGTCATTGTGGTTATCAGGCTTTATAGCTGGGCTGAAACATTGATTTTCTTGCCTAGCAGTACACATGGTATCCTCTAGAACTATAACAGCTATTCTTCAGGGACAAAGTTTCCAAGTCAGTTCTAGCTCCATTGCTCCAAATTTTGTGACCAAACTATTTCCAATCTTCAGCAGTAGCATCTTACTTCCAGGTTCTGGGAAGTATTTAAAGGCCTTCAATATAGGCTATGTTATTCTGGGAGTACCTTGAACTACTTGACCAACAACTCAAAGGGAGTTTTCTCCTGTCTGCTACTATGTTTCTTATTATGTAGTCTTCGTGTGTACATGCACTCATGTTCAGATATTTTATGTGTATTTTCAGGGTTTCTGACTTAGTACATTTACTTCCGTCTTTTTATGCACCTAAGCTTTGTCTATCTGTCCTCTTTCTCTCCCTGTCTAAACTCCTTCCTCCTTCCCCAGGATAAATATGCCTCATTTTCCCATTGATAATACATGTCTCCAATTATCCTACCTCTATTGAGTTCCTTCATCCCTTTACTCCCATGATTCCCCCTCCCTTCCCAGTTGAATTCCTCCATTTACCTGACTTACCCCTTGGTAACATCTGTTTTCTACTATTCTCCTCTCTCTAGCTATTTCTTTCCCTTTACCTCCATACATCTTTCCTATCTTCCTGGCTCCTGGTGTTATAGTGGATATATACTCACATATAAGGGATTGGTGCTACAATCTAAAAATTAGTGAAAACTTATGTCACTTGCTTTTCTGAGTTTGTGTTTCTTCTCTTAGTATAATAGACTCAAGTTCCATCCATTTACCTGCAACATTCATCATTTCATCTTTCTTTATTGGTGAGTAAAATTATATTGTGTAAATGAATCACATTTTCATTTTTGATTCATCACTTGAAGGACACTTAGGTTGTTTACATTTTTAGCTATTGTGAAAAGAATAGCAAAGAACATGGACATACAGTCATCTCTATAGTAGGACTAGTCCTTTGGGTATATGCCAAGGAGTGGTATAATTGAATCATGTGGTAGATTTATTTTTAGCTCTTTAGGAGTCCTCCACACTGCTTTCTACAGTTGTGCCACTAGTTTGCATTCTCAGGAGCAGTGAATGAACATTCTTCTTTGTGCATATCTAACCGGCATTTTCTTTGTTTATATTGATCTTAGCCAATAAGAGTGGGGAAACACGGAATTTTAGATTTATTTTATTTGCATTTCTCTAATTATTAAGGACGCTGAGCACTTTTAAGGTGTTTCTTAGCCATTTTTTATTTCTTTATTTGAGAACTCCTTGTACATGTCCCAAGCCTATCATTTTATTGGGTCATTTATTATTATTTTGTTTCTTTGTTTTTCAGTTCTTTATCTATTGAGGATTAATCATCTGTCAGATATGTAGCAGGTGAAGAATTTTCTCCCAATCTGTGAATTTCCTCTTCATTTCCTAGGTTGTTTCTTTTGTGGTACAAAACCTTTTCTTTTTAGTTAATAAGATCCCACTTGTTGATTGTTGACCTAAATACTTGAGCAACTATTGATTGATTTAGGAAGAATTTTTCTACACATAGTTCTTGTATTGCAATTCCTGGAGTTTTCTAACAGTTTCAGAGTTTCAGGACATTTATTGGTGTCTTTGATCCATTTAGAAGTGACTTTTTGAAAGGTGAAATATCAGAATCCAATTTATTTCTTCTACAGATGGAGATCCAGTTTTTCCAGCACCATTTGATGAAGATGCTATTTTTCAACTAATGTGTGTTCTTAGCACCTTTATCAGATATCAGGTCTCTGAAATTGTTTGCATTCACGTTTGGGTCTTCTATGATGTTTCATTGATCTACATGACTGTTTTGGAGCCAGTGCCAATCTGTTTTTATGACTGTATCTCTGTAATATATTTTGAGATATGGTATGCTGATCCCCCCCCCCCAATCGGGAAGATTGCTTTTGAGCAAGATAGCTTTGGCTATATGGAATCATTTGTGATTCTATATGAATTTGAGGATGGTTCTTTCTAGCATTGTGAAGAATGTCATGGGGATGTTGAATAACATTGCACTGAACCATAGATTGATTTTGGTAGGTTCATCAATTTCACAATATTAATTTTACCAATCCATGTGCATAGCAGGTCTTTCAATCTCCTGGTGCCACCATCTACTTCTTTGTTAAAGATTTAAAAATTTCACTGCATACATCATTAATGCCTTTGGTTGGGTTTATTCCTAGATATTTTTGAGGCCATTATGAATGGAACTATTTCTATTAAGTATTTCTCTTATCATTGTTATGTGTATATGGAACAGCTACTTAGTTCTGTAAATTGATTTTTAAAATTTATTTATTTATATATTTTTAATCAAATCTAGACCCTTGTCCCCCCCCATCCCCCCACCCCACCAGAGCTCATGCATTCTGCCAAACATGCTTTTCATCTCTTTCTCAGTCTTTCTCAATATTCTCCATGTGGAAGTTGACTGTTTTGAGCAGAAGTTCACTGTTTCAGTCAGTTCTTTGATGCAGTCCTTTCTGTTGTTTTTGTTGTTGTTGTTTTTGTTTCCAATATGCATCACCCCCAACTGTTTTGGACAAAAGCTCGAGGGGCCATGCACAAGAAATACTTACAACTAGGTAATTGGCACTAGCATCCACAGATGAGGGATACCATTCATCATTTGTTTATCTGGGACTGTGTTACTTCACTCAGCATCATGTCCTCTAGCTCCAACCATTTTCCTGCAAAGCTCATGATGTCATCTTTCTTTACTGCTGCATAGAACTCCATTGTGTAGATGTACCACATTTTCTCTATCCACTCATCAGTTGAGGGGCTTTTGGGTTGGTTCCAGCTCCTTGCTATTGTAAAGACAGCTGAAATAAACATGGCCGTGCATGTATCTCTGCGGTGGGGTTAGTCTTGAGGGTACATGCCCAGGAGTGGTATGGCTGGGTCGGGTGGCAAGTTCATTCCAAGTCTTCCAAGGGTTCTCCACACTGCTTTCCATAGTGGCTGTATGAGTTTACATTCCCACCAGCAGTGGATGGGTGTTCCCCTTTCCCCACAACCTCTCCAGCACTTGGTATCATTTGTTTTCTTGATCCTAGCCAGTCTTATTGGAGTAAGATGATATCTTAAAGTAGTTTTGATTTGCATTTCCTTAATGATTAGTGATGTTGAACACTTCTTAAGGTGTTTCTCAGACATCTCTAATTCCTCACTTGTGAAGTCTCTGTTCAGCTCTTTGCTCCATCTATTGAGTGGGTCATTTGTCTTCTTTCTTCTTTGTTTTTTGAGTAGTTTATATATTCTGGAAATCAATGCTTTGTCAGATGTATCTGCAGTGAAGGTTTCCTCCCACTCTGTGGGATTGCTCTTCACTTCCTTGATTGTTTCTTTTGATGTACAGAAGCTTTCGAGTTTAATGAGGTCCCATTTGTCAATTGTCGACCTTAATTCTTGCACAGCTGCTGTCTGATTTAGAAAATCTTTTCCTGGGCCTATGTCTTGTATTCTGCTGCCAACTTTTTCTTCTATCGCCTTCAGAGTTTGGAATTTAATGTTGAGGTCTTTGATCCATCTGGAGCTGACTTTTGTACAGGGTGAGAAATAGGGGTTTAATTTCATTCTTCTACAAGTGGTGATCCAGTTTTGCCAACACCACTTGCTGTCTTTTCTCCATCGTGTCTTCTTGGCCCCCTTGTCAAATATGAGATGGCTGAAATTGTATGTGCTCAGGTTTGGATCTTCAGTTTTGTTCTTTTGGTCAACAGGTCTGTTTTTGTGCCAGTACCAGGCTGTTTTTATGACTATAGCCCTGTAGTATAGTTTGAAGTCTGGTTGTAAATTGATTTTTTAACGTGCCAACTTGATGAAAGAATTGAACACTCCTAACACTTTCCTTGTGGAATTTTACTATCTCTTATGTATATTACCTGCAAATTGTAATAATTTGACCTCTTCCTTTCAAATTCATGCTCCTTTTAATTTATACCTCTTTTCTTATCACTCTAGCAATAGTTTCAAGCACTATGTTGAAAATGATTGGCTGATGGTGGACAGCCTTTTCAGGTTTCTGATTATTTTTTTTTTTATAAAAACCTTCCCCATGAATTCCTTAGAGATACTACAAATGGCAGAAGAGGCTTCCTCAGCCCACTCCAGGGACCAGAGAAGGAACTTATAAAACAATGAATATCTGCAGGTGTGAAGTTGCCAAAAGTAATATGGCACAACATCCCCCAATCAGTCTGAACTCTTCAACTGCGCAGCACCAGAAAGTTCTCTGTGTCAGAAGTAGCTCTGGAGCTGCTGGCCCAGCCTGGCCTCCAGCTGCTGAATGGTCTTTTGGCACTTATATTCTACTTCTTCACATTGATCCTGCATCAATTCCACCAGGAAAGGAATGGACTCTGGGAGCAGGACAATGTAATTCTCAGTCTCAGCTGGTGCCAAGATGGTAATTAAGGCTGCAGACCACACCTTGGGGGAGAAGTCTTGTCTCCAGCAGAATCTCATAGCTCAGGGGTTTCCACATGGAATTGTCTGCTGAGGCCACATGACAAGACATTAGATGCTTTGCCACCCACTCCTAGAACTGCTCTTCTCCCCTAAGCCTGTTTTCCAGCTGACCCTCCAGTGGCATCATCAAAGCCTCTGTTCACTCTTTACTCATGAAATGCTGGGTGTCGAAAAGGAAGACCTGATATAAGCCATTCAATACAAACTGCAACAGCGAGCAGCACTTTTCAGGGTCATGTTCAGCGTCAAAAAATGCTTCATCTGTTTTGGAGATGTTCACTTGGTTCAAGGTATCTGCAAAAGGTTTCACCAGGTGACCAGGAAAGAGTGTAAGGTCATACAGTTTCTCAGCTACGTGGTCAGCCAGGTTATAAAATATAGGCAGCCTGTCCTTGGGGGAATCTTCTGTCTTGGCCGAATCAATAGATTAATGAAGAGAGGTCTGAATATGACCTCAGAGAGCTTCACCTCCATGGCCACCAGGCAGTCAATTATTCACCTTTCTGTTTTCCCAACTTCCTCCACACCATCCTCTGAGTGTTGTGCCCAAGAGTACAGGGCCTCCAAGAAAAAGGTAGTCAGTTGAGACTGGTAGCATAACAGCCCTTCTTTCTTCATCACCCCAATGAATTCTTGCACATTTAATAGGGTATAGTTTTTAATGTACTCCTTTATAATGTTCTGAATTTTTTAAGGTATAATTTGTGATGTTTTCTCTTTGATCGCTGATTTTGTTCATTTGGAATAAGGCTTCCTTTAGTTTGTTTAACATGGCTAATGGTCTGTCTATCTTGTTTAGGTTTTCAAAGGACCAATTTTTAGATTTACTAATTATTGTAATATTCTATTTGTATATATTTCATTAATTTTGGTTCTGATTTTTGTGTCATTTCTTCTTGTCTGCTAAGCTTGGGTTTGGTTTCCTTTTGTCTTTCTAGAGTCTTGAGTTGTATTGCTAAGTCATTTACATATACTATTTCTGACTTTTAACTTAGGCACTTAGAGCTATAAACTTTCATTTTATGACTGCTTTTAAAGTGTAAGTTTTGTTGTGTTATATTACCATTTTATTTAGTTTCTGAATACTTTATTCTTTGCTACTTTCTTCTTTGACCTATTCATCATTCAGCAGTGTTTTGCTTCATCTCCATGAGTTCATATTGTTACTAGAGCTTCTTTTGCTCTCGACTATAAGCTTTATTTCATAGAAATATGATAGGATGCATGGAATTAGTTCTTTTAGGATTTTTTGTACATTTGGAGGTGTGTTTTGTGCCCCAGGATGTGGGCAATTTTAGGAAATTTCCATAGGCTGCTGAGTAGAACATGTATTCTTTTCGGCTTGTGTGGAATGTTCTGTAGATGTCTGTTAGTTCAGTTTGAAATATGATATATGTAACTCAGATTTCTGTTTGTTTATTTTTTGTCCACTTGACATGTCTCTTAGAGATAGTGGGATATTGAAGTCCCCTACTATTACTGAGTGTGGGTAATCTGTGATTTATAGTCATGTACTACTGATTGGCACATATATATACAATAACATCTTGGTTAATTGTTCCTTTGATTATTCTGTTTATCATTTATGATAAGTTTTAATTTTAAATTTATTTTGTCAGATGTGAGAATTTCAAACCCTGCTTGCTTCTTAGTGTCATTTTCTTGTAATATTATTTTCATCCTTTCATGCCAAGATAGTGACTCTCCTTGAAGGTTAAATGAGTTTTATGAAAACAACATAAAGAATGATTTTCTTTTTTGTTTTTTGCTTTATCGGTATTTTTGAGCCAGGGTATCCCAGGAGTTTCAGCTGTCCTAAAACTTACTATGAAGACCTTTCTTTTTTTAATTGATGTTTTGTGTATTTCGGACATCATTTTTAAATTCAGTTCAGGCATATTCCCCTTTTCCTTCCCCCCACCTCATCCCACCCTACCCCAGATCATGCATTCTGCCATAACTGTCATGCATCTTTCTCTCAGTCTTTTTTTATGCTTAGGAATTCACATTTTCCTCCGTTAATTTTATATTATTCTAAAATATGGATACATACTCTTCACCCATATACTGTAATTACAGTGATGGAAAATAATAGGCAGGTGGATTCTAGAGCCTGTTGAGAGATTCATATTATAACAACATAGTTGCTTTCAGATAAACAGAAATATAACAATAATGTTATTCAGCTTGAGTTTCATCTGGGGGATTTGGTGTTAGCATCCAAAAATGAGGGAAACCATTCTCCGTCTGTCTTTCTGGGACTTTGTTACTTCACTCAGCATAATGGCTTCAAGCTTCATCCATTTAACTTTAAAGATCATGATGTCATCTTTCTTTTCCACTGAATAGTACTCCATTGTGTAAATATACCACATTCTTTTTGTCATCCACTTGTCTGCTGAGGGGCATTTGGGTTGGTTCCAGATCTTTGCTATTGTGAAGAGAGCTGCAATAGTCATGGATGTACATGTATCTTTGTGGTAGGATGAGTCTTTGGGGTACATACCCAGGAGTGGTATGACTGGGTCAGGTGGTAGGCTCATTCCAATTCTTTTAAGGGTTCTCCACACTACTTTCCATAGTGGTTGTACAAGTTTTCATTCCCACCAGCAGTGGATGATGTTCCCTTTTCCCCACAACCTGTCCAGCATCTATTGTCTTTTGTTTTCTTGATCTTAGCTAGCCGTATTGGAGTGAGATGATATNGTGTTTTAACAATTATATTGCATGTGGCGTTTCTTTTCTGGTTCTATTTGGTGTTCTATGTGCTTCTTGTAATCGTATGGGTTTGTCTTTTTTCAGTTTTGAGAGATTTTCTTTAATTTTATTAAACCTGTTGAAGTTGAAGATTGGTCAATAGTGTGGGTCTGATTCCTCTCATTCCTCTATCCCTATGATGTGGAGAGTTTGGTCTTTTCATAGTGTCCCCGATTTCCTGGTTTCCACTCCTTGTGTGTTTTTAAATTTTTCATATCTTTACTTGATCTTTTCTAGTTGCTCCATATTCTCTTGTAGGTCTGATATTCTTTTTTCTGCTTCTTCCCTTCTGCTTCTGAGTGCTTTTTCCCATCCTTTCCTGGTTGGTTTCGGATAATGTTCAATATCTTTTTCTTAATTTATTTATTTTTTTTTTTGTTATGTGTATGAATGTACTGTCTGCATTGCAGTTTTGTGCACCCATGTTTTTTCTGTTTGCAATGCACGGAGGTCGGAGGTCAGAAGAGGGTGTTGGATTCCCCTGAACTGGAGTTCTCCTGGAATTGGAGTTTCAGATGGTTCTTGGCCACCATGTGGGTGCTGGAGATCAAACCTGGGTCCTCTGCAAGAGCAGTCGGTGCTCTTAACCTCTAGGCCATCTCTCCAGCTCCTCAATATCCTTTTTCATTTCATCCTGTGATTTCTTTCGATTTTCCACTTCCCTCTGGAGCCTGTCATTCTCATCTTGTCCCTCCTTGGTTCGGTGGTCATTTTCTTTTTTGATTTTGACCTGGGATCTTTTCAGTGTTTCCACTTCCTTCTGGAGTTTGTCGTTTTCTCTCTCTAGGTCCTTCTTGAGTTTTTCAATCTCTCCCTTTAGTTTTTCCTACCGTTTTTTATTATCTCCCTCTAGGTCTTTCTTGAGTTTTTCATTCTCTTCCCTTAGTTCCCTAATTTCTTTGAATATGTCTACAGTCATTATTCTAAGGTCAGTGTCTTGGCTTCTTTCCTCAGAGATCTCATTGTAGGGACCTTCTGTAGGGTTGGTAGAGTTCAGTGTGGATTTATTATGAGCTTTTCCGATGTTGATTTTTCTTTGTGTCTTTGGCTTGTAGATTTGTCTGTTTATTTGTTTCTTTGAATTCTGGTACCTCAAAGTTGACTGCACAGACTATGATCACCAATGCTCCACCTGTTAGGTCCTCTGCACCAGAGCTCCACCAGGATGCGGTTGGGGTGCTGGGTTGGGTTGCTAGTTTGGCCCATGCATCACTAGGTCTCCAAGGGTCAAGCCAGGTATGCCTTGCCTCACCAGTACCCCACTGACTCCAGGATCCTGTCTGGAGTCTGAGCTGGGACTTCCAGGGGTGGGTGGCGAACCCTGCAAGGGTCAAGGCAGGTCTACCTTGCCTCACTGGTACCACACTGACTTTGCCAACCTGTCTGGAGTCTGAGCTGGCACTTCCAAGGGCAGTTGGCGAGCTCCACAAAGGTCAAGGTGGGTCTGCCTTGCCTCACCATCTCACTGACTCAAGTTGAAGACCTTTCTTAATCCCTTCTAGTGATCTATGTGTTTTGATAGGGGAGTTGAGGGCTCTCATATTTAGAGTTACTGAAAGATGTATATTGGTTACTACCATTTTAATTTGTTTGTGTTCTTTGTTCTATTTTGCTTTTCTGTAATTATAACTTCCTTTGTTTTCTTCCTGTCACCTCTTGGATTTACTCATTCCTATCTTCCATTCTTCATGAAACTTTGAATATTCTCTAGGTTTGGTTTGGTGGGTATATATTCTTTCAGGCTATTGATGTCATGGGAAATTTTCCATTCCTTTCAACTATGATAGATAATTTTTCTGTGGAAAGTCTTCTGATTGGCATTCATGGTCTCTTAGAATGGGGCCTATTTTGATCCAGGCTCTTCTGGTTTTCATAGTTTGCATTGAAATGTCAGATCTAAGGTTGACGTGTTTTCCATTATATATAATTGGTTGTTTTTCTCTAGCATTTTTCAGCATCCTCTCCTTGTTCTGTAAATCTAGTATATGTCAAGAGGAGTTTCTGTTTTTTGTTTTTTCACTTTGATTGAGGAACTATGTGATTCTTGTATCTCTTTAGGTATGTCTTTTCTTAATTTGGAGAAATTTTTATCAATAATCCCATTGAAGATATGTACAATGCCATTAAACTAAGGCTCTTCTTATAGGCTTGTGATGTATAGATTTAGTATTTTCATGCTGTCTGATCTTCCATTCTGGTGTGATTTTTCATTTGTATTGAAATTTTCCCTTGCATCTTCATTGGTCTTTCTTAAATATTTCTATTTCTTATCTTAATTAACTTTTCTTTTTTTGATTGAATTAATTTGTTTATACTTTTATTGATGTTTTGTATATTTCAGACATCATTTCTCAGTTCAATTTAGACATATTCCTTTTTCCCTTCCCCCCACCCCACCCCAGATCATTCACTCTGCCATAACTCTCCTGCATCTTTCTCTCAGTCTTTTTTTATGTTTAGGAATTCACATTTTCCTCCTTTAATTTTATATTACTCTAAAATATGTATATATACTTCCCACTCATATATAGTATTTACAGAGTCTGAGAGTAATTGGTGGATCGATTCTATATCCTGTTAAGAGATTGACATTATAACTACATAGTTACTTTCAGATAAACAGAAATATAACAATAATGTTGTTCAGCTTGCTTTTAATCTGGGGATTTGGTGTTAGCATCCAGAAATGAGGGAGACCATTCACTGCTTGTTTTTCTGGGACTGTGTTACTTCATTTAGCATAATGGCTTTGAGTTCCATCCATTTACCTGCAAAGTTCATGATGGCATTTTTCTTTACCACTGAGTAGTACTCCATTGTATATATGTACCACATTTTTGTTATCCACTTGTCTGCTGAGGGGCATTTGGGTTGGTTCCAGTTCTTGGCTATTGTGAAGAGAGCTGCAATAAACATGGATGTGCTTGTATTTTTACAGTAGGATGAGTCTTGTGGGTATATACCCAGGGGTGGTATGAGATATGACTGGGTCACGTGGTAGGCTCACTTTGAGTCTTTTTTTTTAATTAATTTTATTTATTTCTGTATGTGTACGAATGCACTGTCTGCATGCATGTCTGTGCACCCGTGTCGTGCAACGCCGCGGAGGTCAGAAGTGGATGTCAGATTCCCCTGGAGCTGGAGTTCTCCTGGAATTGGAGTTTCAGACGACTCTCAGCCGCCATGTGGGTGCTGGGGATCGAACCCAGGTCCTCTGCAAGAGCGGTCAGCGCTCTTAACCACTAGGCCATCTCTCCAGCCCTCACTTTGAGTCTTTTAAGGGTTCTCCACACTGCTTTCCATAATGGTTGTACAAGTTTACATTTTAATTTTCATTTCCTTATTTATTAATGCTGTTGAACCCATTTTTTTAGATGTTTCTCAGCCATCTTTACTTCCTCACTGGTGAAGTCTCTGTTCGGCTCTTTACTCCATCTTTTGAGTAGGTCATTTGTTTTCACTTTTAAAGCCCTAAATTGTTTGTGTTATTTCATTCATCAGCATATTTGAATTTTGTTGAGGTTCTTTCAAAATTTATGCTTGATACTGAGGTTTCAGCCTCTTCAGAGTATTGAGTGTCATTTTTGGACTACCCAGGCTGTATCATGGAGACCAGTACAGGAAGGCCAAGACAGGATGTGGTGCTTACTGGATCTCATTTGGTGACCATGGGAAAGGAAGACCCCAGTGTGGAGGACAAGGTCAGAACGGATGGTTGTTTGGGCTTGCCAAGGAGGAGCCTTCAAAAATGACATCTTACAGCCTAATAATAATAAAAAAGAAATCATAAGCTGAAGATGCTAAAAGATATATGTGGCATGCATATATGCATATTTTGGAGTGATGCAAATTGGAAGGAACAATAACAACAACAAAGACTGAATCAAATAACTGACTGAAACAGTGAACTTCTGTTCTAAACACTGAATGTCTGCATCAAAAATTTTGAAGGAGACTGAGAAAAATATGTTTGGCAGAATGCATGAACTCTGATGGGGTTGAGGGAGCAAGGAAGGGGAATGAGTTTAGATTTGATTGGAAATTTTGTATGAAATGCAGAAAGCTTCAAAAAAAATTGGCTTTGAAACCCCCCCAAATTTATGCTTAATCTCTATTACTTTGAGTTGTTTTGTGTTCTTTAAGTTCATTGATCATGTTTATGATTGTTCTTTAATTTCTTCAGGAGTTCCTTGTGGTGATGCTCTTTTACTGTGCTTCTGTGGGACTGGTGGGTTTTGTTGGGGACATATTCTCTTATTTTTTCACGTCAGTTGTGGAATGTTGCTGTTTGAGATTTTGGACATCTTTTGTTGATTGTGATTTCTATAAAGAAATTCTACTCTGACTACATTTAGTTAAAGTTTGTTTCTATTTATATTGTTTATGTACCTTCTTTGCTTCTTGTTCTGATTTGAAAAGTTAGTTGGTGTGTGCCTCAGGTTCTCATGGGTAGTAGACTGATTTGAGTAGTAAGCAAGTCTGTGGCAAACAGACCAGGAGGGGCACCAAGGTCAAGACAGGGGCGGTGAAAGCCTGGGGAGTGTCTAACAGATGAAGGTAGAGAGCTAAGTTTGTGCGTAGGGAATCAGGATGCAGTTTCTGGGTATGGGACAAGAGCATAGTCCAGAGATCAAGTGCAGAAAGAGCAAAAGTAGGCCAGTGCCCAAGGATGGAATGGGGAGAGGGTGGAGCTTCCAGGCTGTGGGGGAATAAAGGCATAGTGGGCAGTGTCATTCAAGTATTAATTTTTAACATGAAGCCTAGTAAAGAAGTTCAGATACGATGGACATCCTCTGAGCGTTTTTTTTGTAATATAGAAAAAGAACATTTACATATATATACATATATATATATATATGTATATATATATATATATGTAATACGTTTATCCTGTTTGTAAATTTCTCCAATGTTTTCTTTAAATGTGACTGTTGCACTATTTCAAAGAAATTATATATTTAAGAATTTAATATATTTCATCTATTTTTTATTGAACACTTTTATTTTATTTTTTTATATTCTTTTTTTCATTTTTTAACAATAAGTAATAATTTATGAGTACAAGCATCCTTCATGTAAAACCAATTTGCAAGCAGTTGTGCCCAAACCTACACAGCCCATGGGTCCCACCATCCAGGTGTGGGGGCTTGTATATTCAATCAAGTTGATCAGTTGAGTGTCCAGACTGTATTGCTGTAGTCTCATCATTCACCCCAATCACAGCCCTTACATTCTATCATGCCCCCTCTTCCGCAGAGTGTTCCCTAGGCTTAGAAAAGGGGCACAGGTGGATGAGAAGCAAAACAGTCTACTTTCTCTGGAGCTGTTGTCTTGGACTCTGGTTAATTCTGGCTGTTTCCTTTCATGGGCTCACAGTTTGTCCATGAATAGCCTTTCATTCCTACTAATGAAGCACAAGTAATTAGGTATATAGGTATTTAAACAGTACTAATTGTTATGGTATGTTACTTTGGTATACACACAGATGTTTGGATGATATGTTGATCCATGAATTATGTTTTTTTTTGTTTGTTTGTTTGTTTTTTTTTTTTTTTTTGAAATTATGACAGGGTCTTACTGTGGCCTTATAACATCCTCCTACCAATAGAGGAGTGAAGCTTGTGGCATCAGCCAGGGGTTATTCCTCCAAAGGAGAGAGCTAAATAGCCAATTAGATTTGGGATATACAGGCATGTGGTTGCCACTGCTGCACAGTAATTCCAGGCAGGTGAGGTGTAGCTGGTGCTGATGGAGGAGTCTTTCTTGGCTCAGGGAGACCTTATATTTGCTTTATTGGTTTAGTGGCGTTTGGAAACACTCTTCTGGTATTTCCAGAGACCCCAACTGTACACTTGCAAGTTGCGGTCTCAATGCATCTTTCCCATGCTTATATCAGGTCTTCGACAGCAGGGCCTTATTTGCCTCTTCTTCTTGCAGGTATTTCAGTTTACAGGCAAGAAGCTTTACCTTTTGGTTGGGGGGGGGCTTGGATCACCATGGCCAACATCCTCCTTGGCTAGAATAATCTATTGCTGATACAGAGCTCTCCTGTATTAATATATTTTTGCTTAAGTGCATAGCTAGAAGGAGACTTTATATTATATTTGCATCTGAATAGAGAATAATCCTTTTCACAGCTCCTAATGTATATTTAGTCAATAAACAGGCCAGTTTTACCAGTTTATATAGAGATTACCTCTATAACAGTTGGCTCCAATTTACAGTTAGAGAATGACCTCATCAAAAACATCATATATTCTCCTGTTTCATGGGGGGGGGGGAGGTAAGAAAGTCTCTCATATTAAAACCTTGCAGCACCTAGAAGGTAAGTTTCATTAGGACTCATTATAAATAGTTGTTACAAGTAGGATCCACAGAGGGGTTTGATGTTTGTAGCAACCTGAGGCTTTTCTTCATTTCAATGTTCAGAAGGGCCAACCTTTCTGCTGGAACTTCCTGGTACATCCTACACAATGCAAAGCTGTATCTTTTCTTTCTCAGCCGTTAAGTTGGTGACATTTTGACTTGTTGGAACATGCAAATCTTTTCCTGTGGTTAGTTTTAAGCTTTGAATTCAAGGTTTTTGACAAAAAGTTTTCATGTCTATCTGTATCTCCCTTTTTTATTTTATTTTATTTTATTATTTTTTTTTAACCCATGAGTCTCCAAAAGGCAGTTGTATTACAAATACCTATAGGCTGGAATCAAGGCACAGATTTCATGAAATTCAACCATGCTGTTTTGGGTGGCAGTATGTGATTAACTTGGGAAGCAAACTTAATTTTTTAAGTTAGATCATCCTACAAGTAAAAGAGAATGCCACAAGGTGATACTGTACAACAGAAATATTATAGAGAACATTTGTATGTGCCAATCCCAAAGTTATTTTTGTACAGATTTTAAGTAAAACAAATGTGGACAACAGCAATTTATATTTCCAATTAACTCAGGTGCATTACCTTTTATTTATTTATTTTTTTTTGGTCTCTTTTGAGACAGGGTCTCCTTGTAGTCCCAGCTGTCCTGTAACTCACTCTGTAGCTCTGTAGACCAGGCTGGCCTTGAACTCACAAAGATCAGCCTGCCTCTGCCTCCCAAGTGCTAGGATTAAAGGCGTGCTCCACCACGCCCAGCACATTACAGTTTTTATCAGAACCTTTAAACCAATGTTGTTTAATATACACATATTTACTTTTGTTAAGTCCTAAAACACCATGTAACCTATAGACAGAGTCTGGGCAAAATTGGATACTTGTTAAACTCACGTCAATTAAATATGTATTAATCGAATATACACCCGTGTCCTTCTCCCGCCCCTCCCACCATTCCCGATTCACCATTTCAGTCCGTTTTCTGATGTAGTCTTTCTGTTGTTTTAATATGCATCCCTCTCCACAAGAAATATTTATAACTGGGTTATTGGCACTAGCATCCACAAAATTTTGCTTTAAGGGGCTGGAGAGTTATCTCAATGGTGGAGGGCACTAGCTTCTCTAGCAAAAACCTTGGGTTCAGTTTCTAGTACCCAAATGGTGGCTACCAACCATAGGTAATTTCAGTTTCAGAGGATCTGTCCACTTAGGTCCTCTGAGGTCACTACACAACATTGGTGCACTTACATATGTGCAGGCATAGCACTCATACATATAAAATATAAATAAATATGTAAATATTTTAAAATTGTTTTAAGTCCTTACTATTTCATTTCCATTATGTTTTGACTGAATATTTATCAGTTTATAGACTCTAAGCACCACTTATACCAACGCTTCTATAAGAAAACCAGTTCAAAAGCCCAACTAAAATCATACTTAGAATTCTAAACAAGTTTATATTTTAGTATTAATATTCATTATTTTTCTCCTAAGATTAATACCAGCGGTAAATTATTTTTGTAATTAACTAACAAAATAACGCAAATTCAATTTTCTTAACCCAAATCCTTCTATTCAGATGTCCCAGATGCATTTATGGTAATGGCTTTGTGTCTGCTAATAATTCTCCTAAATAATCTTTTGAAATTGTGGTATTCTATTCTGAACTTATATTTTATTTTGTTTTCTCAAATAAACAAATGCTATCTAAATTCAAAACTTATGAACTAATATAGAGCAAATGACATTTGTTAACCGGATTAGAGAAAATGAATTGAGTGCATTTCTGAGTTTATTCAAACACTTCTGTTGATGATTCTGTACAGGTATATTACTATTGAAATATCAAAAGCATCTAATAAAAGAAAAACACTGCCAGAATCTGTTGAGGCAGGCACCACTCACCTTAACAACTTTCACATGGGATTGGAATTCATTTGCCAGGTATTGAACCTGGCCCCTTTCATGATTTGTGGCCTTGCCATTCACTCTAAAATGGAAGAGGATAGAAGTTTGAGCCCTGGGTCTTGCAGACACTGGGCAAGTACTTTACCAACTGAACTAGATCACCAACTCCAAAAAGAGGTTTTCAAATAGTGAATAATTGCAACTTGCCTCAAAACATTTGTTATCATATTTACATTTGTATATAGTTAATGGTTTCTTCTGGATAAGTCTCAGGTACTCATACTAGTAGCTAGAATTTATGGACATCTGTTTATATGCAAAAACTTTGCTAAGAACTTTTTATTACAGACATTGAACGTGGAGGTGATATGCAGGCTTTTTTGTTTATTTTCCTGCCTAAGTTATTTTCTAATTTCCTGTCATTCACATTTTGCAGATTCACATTTTCTATGTGAAAATCATTTTATTCAAATTCATTCACATACCTTTATAATGTACCTGATTTTCCCCAGAATTTTCAATATTATTTTTAATAGTTTGTTTATTTTATATGTATATAAGTGTATTGGCTGCATGTATGTTAGTGGACACATGTCATGCAATTCCCACAGAGGTCAGAGAGAGATTTTAGTGAACATGTGGGTGCTGGGGATCAAAATGGGTCCTCTGCAAGAGTAGCCAGTATTCTTAATCCCCGAGCCATCTCCCCTGTCCTTTAAAAAAGTATTATTTATGTCTTACTAACATTACAGCTATGTGTATGTTAACTAATTAGAAATTAATTCTGTACAGTTAAAGATAGTCCATTAAAATTGAAACATAAGATAATACAATTAAAGGCAAACCAATCATGAAAAATATAGAATGGCATACTGAACACATGTTTGAGCATGTTGTTTACTAAATTTTTTTTTTCATGACAGAATTCTTTTTTTATATTTGTTTATTTTTAAGGGATTCTACAATATAATGACACAGTTGTTTCCAGACAACATTGATGTTACTCAGTTTGTCATACAATTAGGTAATTGGTGCATTTTGCAAGTATCTATGTCCAAATTTTGAACAATCCAAGGTTCCCATAGTCCAGTTGGAGAAGCTTGTATGCACAGGCATGTTGATCAGTTAGGAGTCAAGACTATATTCCTGTAGTCTCAAGATTCACCCCTATCTCTCCGCAGCCCTTACATTCTACCGTGCCTCCTCTTCCGCAGTTTGTTCCCTGGGCTTTGGGAAAGGGGCACAAGTGGGTGAGAAGAAAACAGTCTACTTTCTTTGGAGTTGTCATTTTGGACTCTAGTCTGTTCAGGTTGTTTCCCTTCATGGGTTGACAGCTTTTCCAGTGATATCTTTTTAGTCATACTAACAAAGCACAAGCAATTGGATGTACAGGCATTTAAGCAGTACTAATTATTATGTCAAGCTAAGCTGTGAGCATAGACACAGATGCTTGGATGGGATGCTAATCCGCAAACTGTGGTTTCTCTATAAAGGGTGACAAGTTCTTATTGTGGCCTATAACATCTCCTAACCACACTGTTTACTAAATCTAATAGCAGAGTTTGTAACAATAAAGCCAAACAGGCAAAACTATTAACAGAAAGCATTATCAAGTTCTGAAAAATATTGAAAACTTTACAGCAACAATAGAAACACTGTGCTAAATAAAATACAATTAAAATATCAACAAATACCTCTGGCCTTACTACTTGCTCTTTTCCTTCTCTTTGCAGTAACACTCTTTTAACACAGCAGTCTGGATATATAGCAAGGAACTGTTTGTTTGTTTGTTTGTGTCAGGTTCTCCCTGTAGTCCCAGTTGGCCTGAAACTTGCCAGGTAGACCAGACTGATCTTGATCTCACAGTGTTCCACCTAGCTCTGTCAACAGAGTTCTGGAACTAAAGGCATCTCTACTTTTGTCTTATCAAGGGCCTTTCTATGTTTCTTAAGAGAACAAAGCACACTTTACACAAAACACTATGGACAACTGCTATGCTTGACATTATCCAAAGGACTGTCGTAAAGTGGCCATCTCCATTCTGTCTTACTTGGAACTTACTCAACGAACAAAAATGTTGGACATTGCTCAAAGAAAACATTGCAACACCAGTGAAAATCCCACAGAATCTTCAGAGAAAAGATTCTGGCTGTTTTATAAACTCCTAAAAGTCCAGCTAGAAGTGCACGAGTGAGGAATTTAAGGAAGGCCAAAATACATACATGTAATGGAGACATAGATTACCATGCTTATACCAAGTTCAGGGCACATTGTCAGAAAAGATATGACAAAATATAAGCTGTCACTACTGGGTGATCTCAAGACTGTGGAAACAGGAAGTGTAATTTGAGTCCAAGGCAAAATGAATAAAGGAAAGTCAAGGCAATCTAGATCCCTTTGGGATGCATGAACAAGGAGCACATGATAGAGATCCCAGAAGGATACTAGACAAAGGGAGAAGACAGAAATACTGTTGGAGTGCAATCAACATCATTTCAGACTTGACTATAGACCTGAATCTATACATTCAAGAAACTAAATGAACTCAAAATTGATTTTGTTTAATAATGTCCACATACTATAGTCAAATGTCCTAAATTTACACAGAATCTTAAAACCTATAAGAAAGAGAAATTTCAACACATAAAAGGGCAGTCCATCAGATGGCCATTCGGATTCTTTCAGGAAGCAATGACAATTATGTGTGGAGAGAAAACTCAGGGGCATGAGGGTCTGAATTACAATCCAGAGCACCCTCATAAAAGAAGGGGGAATGCCTTATACCTGAAACTGCAGTGCAGTGTGCACCAAGGGGTTGCGCTGGACACTCAGCCTAAGGCAAGTGGAAAGCTTGATGTTTAGTGTAACATACTGTCCTTAAATTTGCAGTGGAAAGCAAGTGAAACACTTTCTGAAGCCAACCTCTATACTCCAAATGTGTGCACATGGTCTAGGATACCCAGAATCAGATATGCAAACCTGCATATGCTATGCATCTACACAAAAATAATTATAATTAAAAGAGAATCAATGAAGCCCAGAAGGTACAGGGAGAACAGCAAAGTTCAAAAAAAAAAAAAAAAACCACGAATTCACTAATAAGCTAAAAGAACAAACACTGGCAAATAACTCTGTGTTGGAAAACTGTTGTTAAACTTGAAAGAGACAACTAAGTTGAGTCGAACATTTCAGAGTTCATAACCACTTGTTAATCCTTGAAAAAAAAATTAAAATCTTATTTTACATTTGTTGGTATTTGTGCATGTATCTGGGTCAGAAGATAATTTATGGGAATTTTTTTTCTTCCTTTCACCACATGGGTCCTGGGAATTGAATTTAGATTCTCAGGTTTTTGAGGTAAATGCCTTTAGCCACAGAACCATCTTGCTGGCCCTTACAGAAAAATGTTTAAGATAATCTTTCAGAGAAAAAAACCAGTATACGAGACAGAATCTTAATGATACTAAGAGAAATACATACAACAGATAAGAGTAATTGCATAGAGAAAATTAAACCCAGAAATATTATTTGTACAGATTTTAACTCAGTTTTTTCATATCAAATATTATCTTTAAGAACTCATAAAATTCTTTCATAAAATCATAAATATTTTAACTATGTTTAATTACAACTTGTTAATCAACATATAATTTAAAATATTATGATTTAATTTGAAAGCTGTCTATCAGAATCTCTTTAGATTCAAAGATACAGAAGCATAGTTAAGTAAAATGATAATAAAAGGAATTCTATGATATCCTCTTAGTGTTTAGTAATCAGATAGGACTGATGATTCCTAGGCTAACATCAGATCAAATAAATGAAGACACAATTACTAAAGGGGAAAATTAATTTATATGTTGATTAAAATGTTCATTGCCAAAACTGAAGATCCAAACTTGAGCACATACGATTTCAGCCATCTCATATTTGACAAGGGGGCCAAGAAGACACAATGGATGAAAGACATCTTCAGCAAGTGGTGTTGGCAAAACTGGATTACCACTTATAGAAGAATAAAATTAAACCCCTACCTCTCGCCCTGTACAAAAGTCAACTCCAGATGAATCAAAGACCTCAACGTGAAACCCAAACTCTGAAGGCTATAGAAGGAATAGTTGTCAGCAGACTACAAGACATAGGCGTAGGAAAAGACTTCCTAAATCAGACAGCAGCTGCAAAAGAATTAAGATCGACAATTGACAAATGGGACCTCATTAAACTCAAAAGCTTCTGTACAGTGAAAGAAACAATCAAGGAAGTGAAGAGAAATCCCACAGAGTGGGAGGAAACCTTCACCGCAGATACATCTGACAAAGCATTGGTTTCCAGAATAAATAAACTACTCAAAAAACCAAGAAGAAAGAAAACAAATGACCCACTCAAAAGATGGAGCAAAGAGCTGAACAGAGACTTCACAAGTCAGGAATTAGAGATGGCTGAGAAACATCTTAAGAAGTGTTCGGTCCACATCATAGGAATAGAGGAAGGAGAAGAATCCCAAGAGAAATTTGACAAGGGGGCCAAGAAGCCACAATGGAGAAAAGACAGCATCTTCAGCAAGTGGTGTTGGCAAAACTGGATCACCACTTGTAGAAGAATAAAATTAAAATCTGTACCCTTTTTTAAGAAAAATGGTCTTGTAGGAGCTGTTGGAAACTGTTGTAGAAAAAGGTGCTTGAACTAGAATCCTGCTGTCTCTGCTTTTAAGTGTAGAATTAAGGGCCGTGCGAGAAGTCCTAATTGGGAGTGAAGCTGAATAATCTTAAAAGTGGTTTTGAATTNAAAAAAAAAAAAAAGACTAGCTAGGATCAAGAAAACAAATCATACCAAGTGCTGGAAAGGTTGTGGGGAAAGCGGAACACTCATCCACTGCTGGTAGGAATGTAAACTTGTATAGCCACTATGGAAAGCAGTGTGGAAAACCCTTGGAAGACTTGGAATGAACTTGCCACCTGACCCAGCCATACCACTCCTGGGCATGTATCCCCAAGACTCATCTTACTGCAGAGATACATTCACAGTCATGTTTATTGCAGCTCTCTTCACAAAAGCAAGGAGCTGGAACCAATCTAAGTGCCCCTCAACTGAGGAGTGAACGACAAATATGTGGTACATATACACAATGGAGTACTACTCAGCAGTAAAGAAATATGACATCATGAGCTTTGCAGGTAAATGGCTGGAGCTAGAAGATATCATACTGAGTGAAGTAACACAATCCCAGGAAAACAAATGATGAATGGTATCACTCATCTGTGGATGCTAGCACCAATTACCAAATTGCATGGCAAACTGAGCAACATCATCAATGTGATCTGAAAACAACTGTGCTATTATATCGTGAATCCCTTAAAATATAATAAATAAAATAAAAATAAAATGTTCATTGCCAATATGTAATAATAATGTCATACATGATTCAAACCACACTATCTTAAACAAATACTATTAATAGGAGAAGTAGACAGTTCTATAGTAATTGCTGAAAACTTCACAACCATGCTCTCAATTATGGAGATATTATCTAAAGCAGAGAGTATCTGTAAAACAGAGGATTGATGGACATTCTGAGACAGTGTTAGTAACAGGTGGAAATTAATAATTTTCTCAAACTTTTCCAAACAATGAGGTAAACAAGAAAATGAGACCCAATATATTTAAAAATATCATGTGAATTCAAATTTATGGTATTGAAATAGCAAAAAAGTTTCAGCTTTCTTTGGAATTCAATGAGATATCCCTTTGAGTCAGTGACTGTGAAATTATGGCTTTGTTTTAAATTACCTTGACGAGTACTGCAGTAGAAAGTACACACATGACTCAATGAATTTTTCATATTAACCCACTTATATTTTTTGGTTAATGTTATGTAGCCTGAAATGTTTCCCTTTTTCTTTCTATTTAAATCTATGTCAAATATTTCTACCTAAGTGTTATATGATATGAAAATTACATTGATATCCTTAAAATAAAGTATGATTTTACTTTTTAAAATATTGGAATTATATCAAATATCTTCTCAGACTTCCATAGAAAGAAGCTAGTAGAAATGAAGTGAAAGAAATAAGTCTGTAAATTTCATGAGAATAAAACGCAATTCAACAACCAGTAAGAAGGACACAATTGGATTATATATTACTGAGAAGTGACTGAATCAAAAGCAAATTATTAAATCACAAATGTAACAAGCACTGTGAAGACTGAAAACATGCTACAATGAATAAATCCCTAAAGTCAAAGGTAAAAACAGATGCTTTGAATGAGGATCCATACACCTCAGCCTGGTCAACCTACCCAGGGTGACACCCTCAAGTAAACCAGCCTTTCCTTCTCCCAGAAACTATTAGTAGCCAGTAGCATCTCAGCTAGTGCTGGGACTTCCTATCTACCCCTCAACTCTACCCTGGCATTTGTCTTGGCTTGGACATAGATAAGAAAAGCTTTTTTTTTTTTTTTTTTTTTTTTTTGGTTCTTTTCAGACAGTGTCTCCCTACAGTCCCAGCTGTCCCAGATCTCGGCTCTTAGGACCGCTCATGACTCACAAATTCACTGCCTCGCCCCAAGTTTAATTAATCTCACTCCACACCCGGCTAGAAAGTCTTTGTTTTAATCACCATCTGTAAATGTGTAAATTTCTCTAACATAAATTAACTTTATTAGGCCTTAAAAGAATAGAGGGCTTCAGGTTTCAGGTTGAGATCTTTGATCCACTTGGAGTTTATTTGGTACATGGAGAGAGGTAGGGGCATAATTTTATTCTTCTACAAATGGTGATCCAGTTTTGCCAGCACCAGTTGCTGAAGATGGTATCTTTCCTCCATTGAGCTTTTTTGGTTTCTCTTGTCAAATATGAGGTGGCTGAAGTTACATGAGGTCAAGTTTGGATCTTCAAGGTGACAGAAGAAAAGTTGGCAGCAACCTACAAGACATAGGCATAGGAAAAAACAGTAGCTACACAGGAAATAAGGACAACAGCTGACAAGTGGGACCTCATCAAACTCAAAAGCTTTTGTACAGCTAAAGAAACAATCAAGGAAGTGAAGAGAAAACCCACAGAGTGGGAGGAAATCTTCATTAGTGACTCGTCTGACAGCATTAACATCCAGAATATATAAACTACTTAAAAAACAAAGAAGAAAACAAATGACCTACTCAAAAGATGGAGTAAAGAGCCAAACAGAGACTTCACCAGTAAGGAAGTAAAGATGGCTGAGAAACATTTTTAAAAATGCTCAACATCATTAATAATTAAGGAAATGCAAATTAAAACCACACTAAAGTATCATCTCACACTAATAAGACTAGCCAAGATCAAGAAAACAAAAGAAACCAAATGCTGGAGAGGTTGTGGGAAAAGGGGAACACTCATCCACTGCTGGTGGGAATGTAAACTGGTACAACCACTGAGGAAATCAGTGTGGAGAACCCTTAAACAACTCAAAATGAGCCTACCACCTGACCCAACCATACCAGCCATACCACTCCTGCAAGACACACCATACAACAAAGATACATGCACAGCTATGTTTATTGCAGCTCTCTTCACATAACAACTAGCAGCTCTCTTCACAACCCAAATACCCTTCAACTGATGACTGGATAACAAAAATGTGGTACATCTACAGAATGGAGTTCTATGCAGTGGTCAAGAAAGATGCTTCATGAGCTTTGCTGGTAAATGGATGGAACTTGAAGCCATTAACACAGTCCCAGAGACAAAAAAAAGGTGAATGATTTCCCTTATTTGTGAATGCTAACACTAAATCCCCAGTTGGCAGGCAAACTGAGCAACGTTATTGTTATATTTCATTGTATCTGAAAGCAACTGTGCTATTCCAATGTGAATCTCTCAGTGGGCTTTAGAATTGTCCTACCACTTGTATTCACATATTGTAATTACCATATATGAATGGAAGATATGTATTCATATTCTATTCATATTCTTTTTACGTTTGTGCAACTTTGCTGTTAAAATGTGAATCTCTAAATGTGTTTGGGAATTAACCTATAATTTATTTTTAGAATTTGTAATTTTGATTTATGTGTGGAGTTTTTATATGCATATTTTGGAATAATATAAAATTAAAGGGAACAAAAAAGAGAGAGAGAGAGAAACATATCAAAAAACTGACCAAAACAGCTAACTTGCACATCTAAAAGGTTATAAAAGACTGAGAAAAATATGGGCGAGACCAGGAATTCACATTAATGACAGAGTCCAATGAGCTCTGGCGAGTGTCTGGGGTAACAATAAGGGGAGTATGGAACATCGGGGAAAGAGTCAAGATTTTGATTGACACATTTTTGTAACGAAAGGCACTCATAAAAAATTAACTTTAAAAAATTAGAGGATGTAGGGCTGGGCGTGGTGGTGCACGCCTTTAATTTTAGCACTTGGGAGGCAGAGGCAGGCGGAGCTCTGTGAGTTCAAGGCCAGTCTGGTCTACATAGAGAGCTCCAAGCCAGCTAGGACTAAAGGGAGGCCCTGTCAAAGACCCCCCCCCCCCAAAAAAAAGAAGAAAAGAATAGAGGACATGAAGTAGGGGGTATAGAGGAGAAATGCGCTGATAAATAGACAGAGAAGTGAGGTACTATGAGGGAAGGAACTAATATGATCAAATTTACTATGAATTAAAGAATCAATAAAAAATTAAAATTAAAAAAAAAATGTTATGATGCCATGGCTCATGTTCAATACCATTTTAGCAACAAAGACATTGTTAGATAATGTGTGTATATTATAGACATAATGTTATTTAACATTGCATAGTACACACTATGATGCAAATGATTTTCTCTGAAGTGGGACATCAAAATATTTGTTTGACTTGCTTTGTTCTATATGTTTACAGCAGTCTAAATCCAAACCAACAACACCTCCAAGCATATCTGTATCTAATTTGTCAAAACAAAAATGTTAAGTAAATCTCAATTTTAAAAACAAACAGTAGCAACAACAACAAAAAAAAAACAGGTATGCTCTACTTGCCTACAATACCAGTACTCAGGAGGCAAAGCTAGCCTGGTCAACATAGTGAGTTATAGTCCAACTGGGGATAAGTTTTGACCCTGTCTCAAAAATATTCTTACATTTTTACATAACACACACAAAAATCCTAGAAATACATAAAATACCATTACTAACTAAATAGGAAATAAAATGTCTGATATCAAAGGCTTATAAACATATCAAGAATAATGAACACAACTACTAATTATAAAGACATGAAAAAATTCTTAAAGCAAGCAATTGAACATTGTATATGAGAACAAAATAGAATTTATTGGAATGGAATTCATAGTGGGTCTACCACCTAAGACACTCACATCAAGTAAAGTTAGATTATAGAAACATACATGTGGGCCTTCCACGCAATGAATCACACATTCCCAATGAAACACACACACACACACAAATGCACACACACACACAAATACACACACACAACCACACAATCCTCTGACATACACAGTTATTGTAGCTTTTATGCAAAACACTTAAGGAAGCTCAAACTATTTTCATGATAGAAATACTCAAAAACTAGACTAAAAGAGGGAAATGATAAAACATCACAAGAAAATACCTTATTACAAAGCCCACAGCCAATCTTGTTCTTTCATTTCAAGAAAACCTGAAACTTTCTTAGTAAGATTAAAAGGTGAGCGTAAGTTGTACCCGAAAATACGTTTTTACCCCTGGTATTCAGCATTGCATTAAATTTTTGCGCCAGAGTAAAATTCAAAAATAAGATAAATAAAAAAAAGAGAAAGACCGGAGGAGTCATATAGAGAACTGTCAAGAACTAGAATAGCCAAAAATAGCTTAAAAATTAAAAAGAAGAAAAAAATAACTGAGTCTAATCATGTATATATTTCTAGTGGAAAAAAAAAAACTAAATCACATCAGACACACATACACGATGGTAGTGAGAACACACTAGGAAAGATGTCTTCAGAGAGCAGTAGTCTATAGTGAGTATACAGACCAACACATTACTCACTAAAGAAATGCCAATCAAATCCATATGAGATAGTACCTCATATCCATACAATGACCATTATCATAAAGAAAATAATGTAATATGAGCAAGTGAGGATATAGGGCGAAAGGAAATGTAGCATACTGAAGGGGGGCATCAATTAACACAACCATTATGGAAATCAATTTGCTTAAAAGTTAAATGAAGAACTGCACGACTCATCAATTCCACTATGTAAACAAAAGATATATATGGAAGAGATATATATTGTGCAATAATTTAAACTTTCTTTTGAATGAACTTTTCCTGAACATTAGACTCTGCCAGCTGCAGAAAGACAAATTCATGGACCTAGAGATCCTTCCCAAAGAGCTTATACAGAGGAAGAGACTAAAAGATTGAAAAGCTCTCTGTGATCCCCTACCCCCACACACAAACGTACCATGGTGGGACTGCTGAAAGTCCCACCTGGCCTGCTATGGATGTGACTTTGGGCACCCATGTCACCTACTGGCTCTGTAGGCACAACCCTTTAAATTTGCTAGCAGTTCCCTTATTAAATTCTGTTCCTCACTCAGTCTCGGGGGGGGGGCATCAAAATGGCCCCTAGAGCTTGCATCTGAACCAAGCATGCTGGTCTCCTGAAAAGGAAATAGAGACAGATGTTTGCAGTCTTTACCCACTGGAATATCTTATACAACACCCATAATTCAAAATTAACACCAGTGTCAACAAAGAGAAAGTGGTTTCGGTTAACAGTAGAAATAACTGAAATCCATTCGTATTTTTGGGGAAATCTGGTTACTTTTAATCCAATTTGTAAATACTGTACCCTACAAATAAATCATTTTTGATCATTTAGTGAAGAAGCATACATATATTTTATAGATGTTACTAACACTGGTGCATATTTTTGTTTAAACTATTTAAAAATTTATACATTTATGAGTTATTGTCTAGGAATCATGAAATTATTCTCAATAAATAACAGGAATCATGGTCCATAAATTCTGCATGGGTTGGCGCTTTGTCAGCCTGTAAAAGGGCAAGGTGTGTTTTTATAATCTCTGCTCATTACTACTGTCTTTTCACATTTGAAGTGGCAATTGAAAATGTTTAGAACGGAATTGTTCTTTAATTTCTAGACTGGTATTTTTTACATCATATTTCTTTTATTTGTAATTGACATGAATTCCATCATCAAGGGACAGCTTCATGAATGTCTTTATATTGTGTCTTTTGGGATGTTGCATTAAGATACAAGTAGAAAATATGTTTCTTCCCCCAGGGGAGAGGGCACAGCTGCTCTGAATGAAAACACATAATGCTCACAGTCTCTAGTTCCCTTCAGAGAAAATGGTCTTTGTATGGAAAGAAAATCCATAGTGGTGTGTAATCGCTGTATGTATTTCTCCGTAGCCTTGAAAGAATGATGATAAGTGATCTGTATATGCAAAACTGTGACTAGGAGGTGAATATGAAAGATGATAATTTTACAAAATAAATTCCAGGTTGTAAGAACAAGTTATGAATAGACTTTCTTCACTGAGAATATTAAGAACAAATATTAGGGTCTGAGAAATAGCTTAGGGCTAAGGTGCTTTTCTAGCATGTGTGAGGCCCTAAACACAACCTTCAGTGTTAACACACTGAACTACTCAACATATAGATGATAAAACTGTATGGATTGCTCAGCCTTAAAAAGGACATCATCACATCCTCTCCCCCCAAAGGCTCAGGTGGTGTCAAGGAAAACAGAGCAGGAAGATTGTAGGAGCTGGGAATGATGAACGTCTACTATGAAGCAGTGTTTTCCAGTCACAAGAGGGCTTTTACTCCTAGGAACCCCAGTGCTTGTGACACCATGCAAAAGATCTGCTCAAGCTTGAAGCACACAGAATCCCAGTGTGGACTGAGCAGGTGGGCCCTATCTTTAGCTGAAGAAACTGTTAGAAGTTGATAAATTCTGGGAGAGAGAAAGGAGGGTTTTGTTGTTGTTGTTTTTGTTTTGTTTTTTGTTTTTAAGGATTTGACCCAGGGTAGGTTCTCCACACTCCAGATAATGGAATCATAACCCAAGAGTATTTGTGAAACAAATACTATGTATTTAAAAAAGAAGAGAGTTCATAGAGTTGGGGAGGGTTCTGGAGTTGGGAATGTATCTGAGAGTAGATGAAGCAGGGAATCAATTTGATCAAATATGTCCCATGAATGTCCTCTAAGATTAAAAAATTTGCTGAAAATGACATGCATGCAGGGGTACAACTAGGTGAGTGGGAACCTGGGCCGACCAGCTAGCTGCATGTTACCAGGGTGTGGGCTAAGCAGGCAGCACCCCCACACACAGACACCTGGAATTCCAGAGGGAGTGTTCAGTAAGCCCTACAACCAACCTAGATGAATTGGCTGGCAGCAGCAGAGGGAGGCACAGGGCTCAGAGGGGGTCCTAATGGCTGTTACCTACCCAGTTTTTTGCAGAAGAAAGGGAAGAGTGAGCTATACCTCCCCATATATAACCAAAATTGAAAGGCCTGAAACCTAGATAAGTCAAAAATCCATAAACAAAGAGGGGGAAAAAAAAAAAAAAAAAAAAAAAAAAAAAAAAAAGAATGAAAGAAAAAAGGAAAAGCAAACACTCATCCCAATCAAGAGGAAAGGAAATGGGAAAAAGCCCAGAAGTAGAATGGATGAAGAAGAAAAAAATTCAGACCTGGAAGATAACACGAACAAACTAAAAAAGAAGAAGCTGAAATAAAGACTATGAAAAACTTAAAAATACACAAGAATGATGGAACAGCCAAGAAATGTGGGACATGTGCAAAGAATCCAGACTTGCGCAACAATAGTGAGAGGAAGGATAGAGAACCAAGAGAATGGTATCGATCAAGATCTTCAAACAGAATATAGATGAAAATTTTCCCAAGCTAAAAAAAGAAAAACCAATAAAAAAAGAAGCAACATAAGAACACAAAATAAACAAGAACCAGAAAAGAAAAAGATCCCCACAACAATAATTATGGTTTGTTAAAATGCTATACACCCAATACAAAGACACATTCTTTTTTTAAATTATTTTTTTTAAATTTTAATTTTCGTATGGTGTATTAATTCTGTCTGCATGAAGTTGTGTGCGACCCGTATTCGTGCAACAGCCGCGGAGGTCAGAAGAGAGTGTTGTTCCTCTGAAGTAGCGTGGGAATATCAAAGTCTCCACATGTGGTGGCTGGGGATCGAACCCAGTCCTCTGTAAAGCGCGTCGGCACTCTTACTCTAGCCACCTCTCACAGCCCACAAAGAAAAATTCTGAAAGCCACAGAGAGAAAAACAAGTTATCTATAAGGGGAAACCTTATTAGAAATTACAGCCGACTTTCTCGTGCAAAATCTATGAAGCAAGAGAATGTGGTACCAAAAGCATTCCAAGTGCTTAAAATACTAACAAATCCCAATCCAGTGTACTTTATCCAGCAAAAATTTCAATTCTGGTTGAAGGAAAGAGAAAATTCTTCCATGGTGTAAACAAGATGATAGGAATACATGTCCAGAAAAACCAAACCTTCAGAGAAAACTTGAAGCATTTCAAAGGGCAGAGGAGAGGGAGCAGCTATCCCAGGCACCACGGAAAGGGAAATTATAAAAGCATAACTGCAAAATAGAAAACCTAGACCAAAAATGCAAATCATGATAAGGGGAAAGGAAGCAATACACATCTCTCAATTATAACCTTTAATTTTAATGGACTAAACTCCCAAATCAAAGGCATAGACTGGAGAAGGGATTAGGAAACAGGAATCCATTCATATCTGTCTACAGGAAACCCATCTCACCCTCAGGATAGGTGCCAACTTAAAGTGAAAGTGATGAAAAAAAATATTTCAAGCAAATGGTACCAAAAAAGAAGGATTTGCTATTTTAATATCAGACAAAATAGACTCAAAGAAAAAAGCAGAGAGACAAAGAGGGCCATTACATCCTGTTTAAAAGGAAAATTAACCGTGAAGACCTCACAGTCATGAATAATATATGCACCCAACTCCAGTGCACACAACTTTATAAACACAATCTACAGAACCTCAAGGCACAGATAACCCCCAGCCGGCATTAATAGTAGGGACTTCAAACCAACTGAAGCCCTTTGGACAGTTCAACTGGACAAAGTATAAACAGAGAGACATCTGAATGAACAATACAAATACACAAAATGGACCTTACAGACGTCTACTGAATATTCACCCAGACACCAGAGAATACACTTTCACTCAGCACCCCATGGACATTCTCCAATTTTGACTACATACTAGGACACAGAAAAGAACCCTCAACAAATACAGAAAATTTGAAATATAATTTCATGTTCTATCAGACTACAATGCAATAAGAGCTCAATATCACCAACAGGATAAAGCTACTACTATACAAACACAGGAGACTAAAAAGAACACTCCTGAACAATGAATGGGTCAAGGAAGAAATAAAAGCATTTGTGGAACTAAATGACAAGGAAAGTACAACACAACAAAACCTATGGGACACCTTAAAAGCAGTCCTAAGAGGGAAGTTTATAGCCCTGGTGCCTCCATTACAAAAACAGAAAGAGTTAACTCTGCATCTAAAACCATTCAAGGGGCTGGAGAGTTGGGCTAGTGGTTAAGAGTGCCGACCGCTCTTGACAGAGGAACTGGTTCGATCCCCAGCACCCACATGGGCCGAGAACCACTAAACTTCCAATTCCAGAAGAACTCCACTTCCAGGGAGTACGACACCCTCTTCTGAACCTCCGCGGCATTGCACTCATGGGTAAGAACAAACTTGCATGCAGACAGTACATTAGATACACATAAAAAATAAATAGATGCGGGGTGTGGTGGCTCATGCCTTAATCCTAGCACTTGGGAGGCAGAGGCACGCGGATCTCTGTGCATTTGGGGCAGCCTGGTCTACAGTGTGAGTTCCAGGACAGCCCAGAGCTCAAAAGACCCTGTCTCAAAAAGACCAAAAAATAAAAAAAAAAAAAAACATTTGAAAGACAACAACAAATGACCCTAAACGCAGCAGACAGAAAGGGAATGACAAAAATCAGAATAGAAATCAATGAATGGAAACAAAAGAAACACATACAAATCATGAATACAAAAATTGGTTCTTTGAGAGAAATAACAAGAATAGCCAGACTCTAGCCATTAGTCAAAAGAAAGAAAGAGCAACTTCAAAATAAATAGAATTCATATGAAATGGAAGCATCACAACAATGAAAAGATCGAGAAAATCATACAGGAATGGATATAGGTTCAACACCTATACTCCACTAATTGAAAACCTAAGTGAAATGGATGAATATCTGAAGATCATGGGAATCACCAAAAGCTTACGCAAATAAGAGTTGACAGCTTAAACAAACCCTAATATTTGAGGAAAATTTGGAGATTAGATAAGAAAAACCCTCCCAACTAAAAAAGCCAAAGTCAGATGGTTTTCATGGCAGAAATTCTACAAAAACATTTAAAGAAGGTCCTACTACGAACACACCTGCTATACTCAAACTGCTCAGAAGGACATGAACAGAAGAAATTCTCACAAACTCCGCCTATGAAGCCAGCATCAACCTTTAATACCAAACCAGGCAAGATACAACCAAAAAAGAAGCAATGACCTTCTCATTAATGAACATAGATGCGAAAAATTCTCAACAAAATACTTGGCAAACACATACAAGACCCACAGTCATAAAGAAGATCATCCCTCATGATCAAGTTGAGATTCAATACCAAGAGATTGCAGGAAATGGTTCAACATAGGTAATCAATTAAAGCATATATACATAAATGGACGAGAAACAAAAAAAAGAAGCACAGTCATCCATTGATGCGAGAAGCCTTCTGACAAAATCACAACCATCCATGTTATGCTTAAATCCTGAGAGGGAATTGGACTGGATGGTGATCATTCCTCAATAAAGTGATATACAAGAGAACCCACACAGTCAACATCATCACTAATGGACAAAAAGTGTAGAAGATTCCCCTTACAGAGTTTAGAACTCGCAGTGCCCCCTGGACTCCACCAGTCTCTTGCAATTAGTAGTCCCTGGAAACCACTTGATGAGGGCAATAAGGGCAAGAAAAGGGAAATTAAAGAGTACTCAATTATGAAAGAGAAATCAAACTAAATCCTCTGTTGGCATGAGATTATGAATAGTTTAACGCTAAAGATGTTAGAAATGAACCAGAAAAGCCAGAAAACAATTAGAAGTTTCAATACAGGTCAGGATACAAAACTAACCGAAAATCAGTAGGCATTTCTTTTTTTTTTACAGTGTAACAACAAAGAATAGAATAAAGAGAAACTTCCGCATTCACAATTAGCCTCAAAGAAACATAAAATATCTAGGAAAAAACCTAAAGCCAGACCACCAAAAGATCTTTACAACAAAATTATAACCCCTGAGAAGGAGATTGAAAATGATTTAGGAATGAAGGACCTCCCATGTCATGAATGGATTGGAAAAATTAATAGTAAAAAATTCCATTCTAACCCAAATTATATACAATTCAATGCAAATCCCAATCACAATTCCCCATAGATTTTTGTTCACATGCTTGGAAAAAAAAGTCCTTGAACTTCATATGGACAAACAAAAGACACACCAAATTAGGTAAAGCAACCCGGAGTGAAAGAGAGCAATAACAGTGGAATCCTACTACCAGACGTTAAAACTATACTACACGAGGGTAATATCATAAAAAGCTGGTAACTGGCAAAAAAAAAAAAAAAAAAAAGTCCAGTAGACCAATGAACAAATCTAAAGTCTAAACATTGAGCACAATGCATTTCGGCCACCTCATATTTGCCAGGGGGGCCAGATAAGACACAATGGAGAAAAGAATCATCTTCAGCAAATGGTGTTGGCGAAATGGATCACCACTTTAGAAGAATAAAATTAAACCCCATAACTCTCACCCTGTACAAAATCAATACAAATGGATCAAAGACCTCAACATGAAACCCAAAACTCGAAGAATAGACAAAAAATTGGCAGCAACCTACAAGACAGATGCACAGGAAATAAGGTCACAATTGACAAGTGGGATTTTATAAACTAAAAGCTTCTGGACACAAAATGAAAAAATCAGGGAAGTGAAGAGAAACCCCACAGAGTGGAGGAAACCTTCACTGCCAATATCTGACAGAGCCTAATTTCAGGAAATATATAAAACTACTCAAAAACTACAAATGAAAGAAAACAAATGACTCACTACAAAGAGGAGTAAAGAATCTGAACAGAGACTTCACAACTGAGGAAATGGAGATGGCAGAGAACATCTTAAAAAGGTTTCAACATTCCTAATAATTAAGGAAATGAAATCAAAACACTTTAAGATATCATTCTCACTCCCATAAGGCTGGCTAGAATCAAGTAAACAAATGATACTAAATACTGGAGAGTTTGTGGTAAGGGAACACTCATGCAACTGCTGATAGGAATGCAAACTTGTACAACCATTATGACAGCAGTGTGGAGAAACCTTAAAAAGACTCAGAATGAGCCTTCAAATGTGACCAGCCAACCACTCTTGGGTATATACCCAAAAGACATCCTACTGCAATACACGCACAGCCATGTTTACTGCATCTCTCTTTCACAATAGCAAGAGCTGGATCAACCCAAGTGCCCCTCAACCAAAGAGTGGATAGAGAAAATGGTGGGACATCCACAACGGATTTTCTTTGCATCAGTAAAGAAAGTTGATACCATGAAATTTGCAGGATAAATGGATGGAAACTAGAAGATTTATGCTAACTAAGTAACACAATCCAGAAAAAAAAAAAAAATGGATCCTTATCGTGTGATGCAGACCAAGTACCTATGGAGGTAAATTAGCAACTTAACGTTATTACCTCAAGATCTGAACACAACTGTGCTTGTGTATTATGAATCCTTTGACAGGTCCTAGAAGCTATTTACATTTATTTTCATACTACAGATTTTTGGTATATGATGGTGGGCATGTATACATATTTTAGAGTAACATAAAGTTAAATGGAAAAAAAGTGAATCAAGAATAGACACACATTTTGTTTTTAGAAGATACAATTTTAGTATAGGTGTTATTTAGCAGGCTGGTGTAACTTAGCGACTTCCTGGATGCTTAAGGACCATACTTAATACCCATTACCAATTTGGCCAAAGACCTAAGGGATAACTTTGTTCTTCCCTCAGAGGTCAACTAAGTCTCAGGGGACTATGCATGGGGGCATCTCTTGAAATGTCCTGCAAATGTGAGTAAACAGTCCCTTCTGTGAAGGAGGTCCTTGAAGATCCACTAGAGAAATTTAGCCAATGTCCAGCCAATAAAGAGAAAAGTCTGTTCATGCTTCAAAAAGAGAAGCCTGGTCTAGTCAAGACCTAACGCGCATCCTCAAATGGATGGGACTGGTGGTTGAAAAACAAAAGGAGCAAGGGCCCCCCCCCAAAAAAAAACTGAGTGACCCTTAGAGAACCAGATCCTCAACTGACCTTGAGAAAATCAAAACCCTGGTTAATCTGGCTGTGTGTGGACTAAGCATCCAAAAGGAAGGTATAACCAGAAATATCAATAAGAGTATGAGAAATGTGGTGCTTCAGATATAAAACTTGAGAATCTCCAAACCTTCAATGCCAAATGGGGACAACTGAGATATCCACTTGTGAACTGAGGCAGCTACTGGGGATTTCAGCCTCTTCAGAGTGAAGACTGCCTTGTTGGACCCAGCTGTGTTATGGAGGCCAGTACAGGAAGAGACAAGACAGGACACAGGTTGTTGGACCTCATTTGGGTGCCATGGGGGGGAGGGACCCCCAGTGTGGAGCAACGGGGTAGGATTGATGGTTTATTTGGGTTTGCCCAGAAGGAGCCTTCAAGCACTTCCATGGGGAAAAGCATGACATCATTTGGTAAAATAAATAAATAAATATAAATTAATTTAAAAAGAAAAAAAAAAACAAAAAAAGAAGAAAATCCTCCAACTCCAGGATATAATATATATATATATATATATATTATATATATATGCAATACAAGTTGGAGAAAAAAATGGAATTCCATGTTAAAGAATCACTGTATTTAATGCTTTTTGGTATATCACAATGTAACTTATGTTACTTTGATGCTAATGTTTACGCCTAAAGTTCAACCTAAATAAAATAAACAAAAAAAAAAAAAAAAAAAAAAAACCCTTCCCAAGGACATTGTCTTGAAATGTTATGGGACCGGTACCCTTGTTTTTTAAAAGAAAAAGATTTAAAAGAGAACTTAGGTACTTTAGTTCATAAAATTATTCATATACATAGATGTGAATAAATGTCATTCTTAATCTAGAAAATGATGAGAGTTAAGCCACTGCAGTGCACCTTGTAAAAAAGATTTTGTATTATTTTCCCCCTCAGTGACTCAGTGTATGTGCAGCTCACAGGTATGCTGGGCGCAAAAAGGAAGATGTTAGACTATGTCGAGAACAGAGCAGAATGGGTTTGAGATATAAGTCATTGAACAGCATAGAAAAGTTCATTTATTGGCTATTCTAATTTTATGAGAATAAAATCTTGTTTATTTTAATGTGCCAAGTTTTGGGCATAAAAACAAATTACAAGCTGCACATGTCTGCCTGGGCTGGACCTACCCACTGAGTGGTCTCAGGGCATGGCTTGCTTTAGCATACCTGAACTGGCAACTCTGAGCAAAAAGAGCAATGCGTGGGGGATTACCATACTAGACTTCAAACTGTAAATACAGGCTGTATTGTCAAAAACACAGTCTTAATTGTCACAAAAACCGACTGTAGATCAATGAAACAAAATTAAAGATCCAGACTTGAGCACATGCAACTTCAACCACCTCATTTTTGACGAATGCACCAAGAAGACTTAATGGAGGAAAGAGAATCTTCAGCAAATGGCGTTAGCAAACTGGATCACCAACTTAGTACAATAAAATTAAAACTTACCTCTCACCTTTACAACACATTCAATTCAATAAATGGATCAAAGTCCTCAATGTGAAAATTGAAACTCTGAAAATGACAGAAGAAAACATTCCAGTAACCTACAAGACATAGGCCTGGGAAAAGACTTTCCAAATCAGGCAGCAGCTGTGCAGGAAATAAGGTTAAAAAAAAATGACAAGTGGGTTGTGCCCCTTTTCTAAAGCCTAGGGAACAATCTGCAGAAAAGGGTGCATGTAGAATGTAAGGGCTGCATTGGGGTTGAACTATGAAACTAGAGAAACATAGACTGGACTCTTATTTGATCAACAGATGCACATATAGTTTCCCCAGCTGGACAAATGGGGCCCTCGGACACGGGCTTATATGTTAATGAGCATAGTTACTTGCAAATTGGTTTTACATGAAGGATGCCTGTATTAATTACTTATGTCCTATTATTTAAAAATAAAAAAATTAAAATTAAAAAAAGAGAAAAAATTGTCAAGTGGGTCCTTATTAAATGCAAAAGTTTCTGTACAGTGAAAGAAACAAAGAAATGTCTAAGCCTAGGGAACAATCTGCAGAAGAGGGGGCGTGGTAGAATGTAAAGGCTGCGATTGGGGTGAACGGTGAAACTACAGCGATGTAGTCTGGACACTCATTTGATCAACTTGATTGAACAACCTGTCATGCCCCCACTGAATGGTGGGACTGTGGGGGTTGGGGCACAACAGTCTGTAGATTGTTTTTGCACGAAGGATGCTTATACTCATGGATTATCACTTATAGCTAAAAAATGATTAAAAAAACCCTGAAAGATGCAGGACAGTTATGGTAGAATACATGACCTGGGATGGGGTGGGGGTGGGGGGGAAGGGAAAGGGAAATATGCCTGATCTGAATTGGAAAATGATGTACGAAATGTACAAACCATCAATAAAAATTAAATTAAAAAAAAAAACAAAACAAAGAAATGAAGAGAAACCCAATGAGTTGGGGGAAACTTTTACCAGTGCTACATCTGACAGAACACTAAAAACCAGAACATAAACTACTAAAAAACAAAGGAGTAAGACATAAATCACCCCCTCAAAAGATGGAGTAAAGAAGCAAACAGAGACTTCACAAATTAAGAATTAAAATGGATGAGAAGCATCTTAAAATGTGTTCAATGTCGCTATTAATTAAGGAAATGCAAATTAAAACCAATTTAAGATTTCATCTTACTCTGTTAAGACTGACTATGATCTAGAAAGCAAAGGATACCAAATGCTGGAGAGGTTGTGGGGAAAGGGGAGCACTCATTCACTGCTGGTGGGAATGTAAACTCTCATAATCCCTGTGGAAAACAGTGTAGAGAATTCTTAAAAGACTCAAAATGTGACTACGACCTGACTCAGTAATACCACTCCTCAGTCTATACCAACAAGACTCAGCTTATCCTGGAGATGCATGCAAATCTATGTTTATTGCAACTCTCTTCACAGTAGTGAAGAGCTGGAAGCAACCCAAATGTCCCTCACCCTAGTGGATAAAGAAAGTGTGGTAGATCTACAAAATGGAGTTCTATGTAGTGGTAAAGAAAGATGACATCACGAACTTTGCAGCTTCCATCCAAATGGATGGAACTAGAAGTCATTATGCTAAGTGAATTAACACAGTCCCAGAAAAAACAAATAACAAATGGGATCCTTCATTTGTGGATCTTAGCACCAAATCTCTATTTGTAAGGCAAACTGAATAATAATTTATTTTTTCAGTAAATATAATACCTGATGTTACTCATCAACTTGCTATGTAATGTAGGATTGTAAAGCAATATTTTTTCTTTACCTACATACAACTCTACTGTTAAAATGTGAATCCCTAAACAAGTTTTGGAGTTAGCCTATAGTTTATTTTCAGACATAATTTAGGTATATGTATGGTGTGTATATTTACATATTTTGGAGCAATACAAATTGGAAGGAACAATAGCAACAGAAAAGATTTGGTCAACGAACTGACTGAAACAGTAAACTTCTGCCCCAAACAGTAAACTTTTGCATTGAAAAAAAACTGAGAAAAAAGACACAAGACATATATAGCAGAATGCATGAGCTCTGGCGGGGTGGGAGGCAAGGAAGAAGAATGGGTCTAAATTTGATTAAGAAATGCTGTATGAAATGCACAACGCTCCAATAACAACATATAAACTCTGGCCAGTATTTTCCTAGGGATGATACTTAAGGTAATCATAGCTTCTGGCCATCCCCAGCACTCAGGAGGCAGAAGCAGGCAGATCTCTGTCCGAAAAAAAAAAAATACAAAAACCCAAAATAAAACTATAATAGTATAAAATGATAAAAAGGCACTAATTTTCCCTTAGTGCCTTTTTGCAAAGTGGGAATGAGAAGAATTAGTGGAAAATATATCCAGAGCTTTATGAACCTCCCAGCATCAATATGAAATCAATTGATTGACAACATTATATCAGAAGAAAAAGCTACTGACAGTAACTGCATTTTGACTGACATTTTTAAAACATAGAAATATTTATGACTCTTGACAAATAAAACCGATGTTTTGGAATTTTTATTTGAAACTCTAACTGCAGAGAATATTTTCTACTCCAAAATATCTGCTCAGAAAGTCTACCTTTTCCTGTATTTATTAAGCCATCAAAAATCTTCATGCTTTTCATTTCAACCAGATATTGAGAGTGTATTTTGCTTATAGATTTTCATGCACTTGCATGTACAGGAAGATACACCATCTTTATTAACTGCACCTTTAAGTATTGTATGTTACATGGTGATCTTCAGGTTCCTATCACTGCATACCTGGTCTGGAGAGCACTCTTCAAACTCCCCGCCCAGTGGAGCCTTCCTTGACTCCATTCTTATGTGTTCACTGCTTCCAAATTTTATCTATTCTCTGTTCTTGTGTGACATTCAATATGAGTCACTAATGTTGATTTGTTTGCATAGAACTTACTCTCACAACTAATGTATAAAATATCTTTAAAATAGAGAAGCACCAAAATGTAGATTGAAACATTATTCTTAAAAATAAAACTTGTAAGCTGGAGAGATGGCCTTGCGGTTAAGAGTGCCGACTGCTCTTACGGAGGACCTGGGTTCGATCCCCAGCACCACATGGCGGCTGAGAACCATCTGAAACTCCAATTCCAGGAGAACTTCAGTTCCAGGGGAATCCGAGACCCTCTTCTGACCTCCGCAGCATTGCACGACACAGGTGCACAAACCTGCATGCAGACAGTACATTCATACACATACAGAAATAAATAAAATTAAAAAAAGATTTAAAAAGCAAAACTTGTATAGTTTGAAATTATTAGAGCTGCACAAATAGTACAGAGAAATCCCAATATAAACTTCATTTAATTTCTGCTAACATGAACTATCTAAACACTGTAGAATAATTGTAGAAACTAAGAATATCATCTTGAAATATTAGTATTAAGTTTCACCAGCTTTTAAATTAATGTTCTGTTTTCTCTATTTCACTTTCAGGGAGAATGTTTTTTTGGCTTTAATCAGCATGTTCACTTTGTGCTCTCTCTTTTGTCCACTTCTCCCTAATCTTTTGCAATTTTGACAATTATGAAGAATGCATAAGCTGAGTTCAAGCATTTGTCTCCAAACACCAGACAGGCTCATCACATGGAATGTTAGATGTTGCTGTGTAGTACTGATGACGTTGAACTTGATCACTTGGCTGATACAGTAGAATATATCCTAAGTCATGAGTGATGTCTACAAATCAGATAAAGAAAATCAGGGAAATTCTTACAAACATTTCTGAAACATAAAAAGAAAAATACATTTCTAAATGCATTGTATTCACAAAACAATACCAAAATCAAGCCTAAAATACCAAAGAAAAAACTTAGATCCATAGTTCTTATAGAGTTGTAAAGAAGTCTTTAACAAAATAATAGTGAAATTTAGCTATGTATTAAAGCAGGAAAAAAAATAATATCCAAGTAGATAATTAATATATATTTTAGAAACAAATGATTTAATACTAAAAAATCAATATAACAAAGAATGTGAATATAATGGATTATCATCTCAATTGATACAGAAATAGTATTTGAGAAATCTGAATATTCATACATCTTTAAAAATAATTCATTTTTAAATTTTTATTTTTATTGATGCTTTGTGTATTTCATACATCATTTTCCAATTCAGTTCAGGCATATATCCCCTTCCCTTCCTCCCACACCACCCTTACCCATCCCAGATCATGCATTCTGCCATAACTTTTCTGCATCTTTCTGGTTTTTTTTGTTTTGTTTTGTTTTGTTTTCATTTCTTTAACAATAAGTGATAATTTGTGTGTACAAGCTTCCTTCATGTAAAACCAATTTGTGAGCAGTTGCGCCCAAACCCACACAGCTCATGGGTCCCACCATCCAGCATGGGGGGCTTGTATGTTCAATCAAGTTGATCAAATGAGTGTCCAGTCTATATTGTTGTAGTTTCACCATTCACCCCAATCGCAGCCCTTACATTCTACCACGCCCCCTCTTCCGCAGATTGTTCCCTAGGCTTAGAAAAGGGGCACCGATGGATGAGAAGCAAAACCGTTCTTTCTCTGGAGCGTTGTCTTGGTCTTAGTCAATTCTGGCTGTTTTTCTTTCATGGGTCTTCCACTTTGTCCAGGCATAACCTTTCTTCTTTTTTTCTCCTACTAATGAAGCACAGGCAATTAGCTATACAGGTATTTAAACAGTATTCATTATTATCGCCTTTCATTCCTACTAATGAAGCACACGCAATTAGATTATATAGGTATTTAAACAGTACTCCTTGTTATGGTAGGTCACTTTGGTATGAACACAGATGTTTTGATGGTCTGCTTAAATACATGAATTACATTTTCTTTGTTAGTATGACAGGGTCTTCTGTGTGGTTTATCACATCTCCTAACCCTTAGAGGATGTAAACTTGTGTCATCAGCCGTGGGTTATTCCTCCACGGAAAGAGCTACTAGCCAATTATTTGGGGCATATACAGACATATGGCTACCCCTGCTGCAACCCGTATTTCCAGGCAGGTGTTGTGTAGCTGGTGCTGACGGCGGAGTCTTGCTTGACTCAAGGAGACCTATATTTGCTTTATTGGTTTATTGGCTTTGGTAACACTCTCTGCATTCCAGAGGACCCTACTGTCTACTTGCACGTGTGGTCTCCATACATCTTTCCCATGTTTATTTTTTTATCAGGTCTCTTCAACAGCAGGGCCTTATCGCTCTCTTCTTGCAGATATTATCCCGTTTGGAGGCAAGACAGGAGCCTTTACCTTTTTTTTTATTTATTTATTTTATTTATTTCCGTATGTGTTATGAATGTTACTCTCTGCATGGAAGTAGTTTGTGCACCCGTGTCGTTGCAATGCCGCGGAGGTCAGAAGAGGGTCTCTTGGATTCCCTGGAATGGAGTTCTCCTGGAATCAGAGTTTCAGACGGTTCTCGGCCGCCCATGGTGGGTGCTGGGGTTCAAACCCGGGTCCTTATAGAGCGTCGGCGCTTCTAACCGCTAGGCCATTCTCTCCAGGCCCCAGGAGCCTTTACTTTTGTGGGGGCTTGGATCCCTGGCCAACATCTCCTGGTTAGAATAATCATTGTTGATGTCAGGCCTCCTGTATTAATATATTTTGCTTAAAGTGCATAGCTTAAGGCGACTTTCGCATTATATTTGGTTTCTGAATAGCGCAAATCTTTTCACAGTTTCTATGGTCCATTAGTCAATTAAAGAAGGCAAATTTTTACCGATTTTACAAGAGATACCTCTATAAAAGCTGGCTCCTGTAAAACAATTACTTTGGGGATTGGTATACAAACAAATGGTTCTCTATAATTTTTCTGTCATATGGTATCACCTGGTAGCAATCTCTTTCACCTATCGGATGATTTAAAAATAAAAGTTTGTTTCCCAAGTTGATCACATATAGTAACCCAAAACAGCATGGTTGAACTTGATGAAATCTGTGCCTTGATTCACCCTATAGGTATGTATAAATACAACTGCTTTTGAGACTCATGGGCGTCAAAACTAAATAAAAACCCTAAAATAAAAAAGAGGATATAGATAGATATGAAAATTTTTCTTGCAATCAAAGCTTAAAACTAACTAGGGGAAAGGATTTGTATGTTCCAACGGCCAGAGTATCACCAACTTAATGGCTGATGAACGAAAATGCAGCTTTGCAGTGAGTAGATGTACAGAAAGTGCCAGCACACGGATTGATTTCTCTGGGCATTGAGGGAAGAAATGCCTCAGATAGCTGCAGACATCAGGCCCCCATCTGGATCCTACTAGTATCAATGATTTTTAATGAATCTAACGGAAGCCTTACCTTCTAGGTGCGCCAAAGGTTTTATACAAGAGACTTCTTAACTCCCCCCCATAGACTAAGGAGAAATATGATGATGATGAGGTGTTTCCCCAGCTGTAGAAAAAATAATTCTTAACTATCATCAATAGGAAACTTCTGTTTACAATGGAAGCCTATGAATAAAGTCATATCTATCATAAAGAGGACTATGAAAAAAATAAAAACTTGAACGCTCCTCTCCCCAAGCTCGCAAAAAAACCAAACCAATCAGTTTCTTCCTTTCTGCTCAACGCTTTATTTGAGGTGCTAGTCAATGCATTTTGATTACAAAAAAAAAAAAAAAAAAAGAAATGATGACGCTTTTGCAGTGCTGGCCTCAAATGCAAGGCTTCACATCTCACATATGCTGCATAGATCCTCTAATACTGACTTGCATCCCATACTAAAAAAAATTCTTCCATAAAGGGAGCAATAAATAAAATTATCTTCACTTACATATCTTGATAGAAAATCTTGATGAATCAAAAGAAAAACAGAAAGGTCAACGAATGAAACTTAGTGGGTAGAACCTTATCTATTATCTGCATGTTCCTAAATCTAATCTTCAATGTCAGAAAAAGTTAAAATGATTGATAAATATATAATTAAAAAATAGAAAACGTCCAGGCATGGTGGGGGACACTTTTATTCCCAGTACTTGGAAGGAAGAAGCAGGCAGAGCTTTGTGACATTGAGGCCAGTGTGTTCTACATATTGAGTTCCAGTCAACTGGGACTACAGGGAAATTTTGCTTCAAAATAAAATAAAAAATAAATAATGCAATACTGAGGAAAAATAGTATAATGGGTAAAATGTATACTCTGAATTAAAAATTCATTGAAATGACAGAAATAAAGCATAAATATAATATCACTCTATGTCAGAGCTCAGAACTCTAATATTTTTAGATACGAATGCTCAGCAAGTACACCAACAAATTCAAAATAATACTTATGGAGACAGTGTATCCTTCATGGATTGTACTGTTGGTTCCTAAATTTCACACAGACACTTTAAGTCTCCAAATTCATCCCGAGAAACAGAAAAAAAAAAAAAGGAAAACACACACTTTTCAGTTTGTAAACTTTTTATTATTTATTTAATTTTTGAAAATAATTTCACCCAGGTATACAATGGACCTAGATCACATCCAGTCCTCAGTGCTGCCTCCCACTCCCCACAGCCCCCATCCCGTCTTCTTCCCAATTTCATGCCCTCCTTATTTATTAAACCCAGAGTCCATATGTGCTGCCCATACAGTTCATCCCTTAGTAGGGGCATAAGGACCATACCACTAGGCACACTCCAAGAGAAATCTGCCCAGCAGCCAACAACTTTCAATATATCATAGGCTAGGGGTGGGCCTGGGAAGTCCCTCCCATCTCAAGGATGGAATTTTAAATGGGTTTAGTCTTATACAGGTAACCATAGCTGCTGTGTGTACAAAAGTTTGTTCTGTCAAGAAGACAGTGTTTCACAGTATTCTTCCCTATCCTCAGGCTCTTTCTATCTACCTTCTGTTCTGCAATGTTTCCTGAGCCTTGTGGGGGTTGGGTGTGATATAGGGGTCTTAGCCACAGCTGAGCATTCATAGTTGCTTATTGATAGCCCTTGGAAAAGTACTGTGCATCTATTAACCAATGCCCACTATAATAAAAGCTTCCCTGTCCAATATTGAGTGCAGCAGAAATTTATGGATATAAACTTAAATATTTAGGAGGCAGTTTGCCAATATAATCATTAACAGGTTCACATTCAAGGTCTAAGATTCACTAGTTATGTGTTTTTACTCTGTTTATTGTGCCACAAACAAAATTGCCTCCTATGGACCAGGCCTCAAATCTAATCCAGAAATTGTTGGTTACTCCCATTAATCAATCTCACTACTACTGCACCAGTGAGTAGGGCTTTCCTGGTTGGTATGTCTTTGAGCATGCACAGTCCAGCACTGGATAAGACCACGGATGGTTTTTTTGTTTTGTTTTTGTCTTGTTTTATTTATTTTTTTCATGCAACAGTCTGTATAGCATCATCCAGTATTAGGAATGTTAGGTGCCATTGAGAATTCTGTATCTTACAAAGGAATTGTGTAGTGTTTTCAGCAATAGGATCTTATCAGTTGTGTGAACAACTGTCATTTTCATGTAATATCCCTGGTCGTCTGGGAGTAGCACTGTTCACTAATGTGGGGTAATTTTGTTTGAACTCCTATACATATTTATCTATATTATATAATATTATCTTATATATATATATATTATATATTATAGAAATTACCCCGCACACCATAGGTGTCTTTCAATAAGGCTTCTTATGCTATGCATCCTTTAGTTTCATAAGTTCTCCACCCTCATTCCTAATTTCCTTCACCTGCACGTGTCTCTGCTCTTTCACGTCATATATGTTCTACTACTTCTTTATTTTACTTCTTAACATGGATTACAAGATTTAACACAGATTAAGTAGCTTCTATTTTTTTTTGGTTGTCCATAGACATCTATTTTTATTTTTATCATATTCAAGGTTGAGGAGCTAATGAATTCCCACAGAACTCACCACACCTATCATTTCTGTCCTTGCCTGCCTAGCAAGTAGCTTCTCCTTACACATTTCACTTTGGTTAACCCTTCCTCATTCTTTTGATTCCTTATTACCATCCCTCCTCAAGTTGTTTGACATAATCTGTCACCCTCATCTTCTTCCTCTATACTTTCAATTCTCTCCTTCCTTAAATACATCCATTTCATCAGTGGGCTATTTCTAGCTGTCTGGTTTTTCACATGGACACTGTGTTTAACACACCAAAAAAAAAAAAAAATCTGAAGCTAGGTGTTGCATATTTAAGAGAACACGAGGTGATTGTCTTTGGGAGCCTGGGTTACCTTGTTATAATTTTCTCCAGTTCAATTCATATGCATGCAAATTTCATGATTTCATTTTTCTTTACAGCTGGATAATTTTCCATTTTGTATAGGTATCATCTTTTCATTATCCATTTGTTAGTTGATGGATATCAAGGATGATTCCCTTTCCTCACTACCGTGAATAGAGAGACAATGAACATAGGTATGCAAGCCTCTCTCTCTCTTCTGTCTCTCTCTCTGTATATATATATATATATATCCTTTGTGTATATGTCCAGGAGTGATATAGCTGGACTATATGGTCATTATTTTTCTAATTTTTTCAGGTCTTCAAACTGATTTCCAGAGTGGTTACACTAATTTAACAATGCAACCCTTAGTTTATAAGAGTTCTCCTTTCACCCTATCTCTACTGGCCTTTGTACTTATTGTTATTCTTTGAAGAGAGCTTTTCTGACTTGGGTGAAATCATAGTTTTACTATGCTTTATCCTTATGGATAATAATGGTTTAAAGTCACTGTGATCTTAACCTAAGACTTATAAAATCAATGTCCACAAAAACTCTGCATGTTTATATTCAATTGATTTTTTTCAAAGGGTATAAAGATAATTGTTTTTCCAATAATAATTCTGAGAGATTTTGATACCTGCAGGAAAAAATGAAATTGGACAATTTCACCATAACACAAAAAATTAACTCAAAATATATTAACCAATTACATATAAGAACTAATACTATTATACTTGCTTATAAATCTTCATGAACTTTGATTATAAGTGGGCAAAAAAGACACCCATAATCAAGTGGCAAAATAAAGTAGAGAAAAACATAACTAAAAATGAAATAATTTACACTTTAAAAGTTACTGTTGTAAAAATGTCCATTCTATCCAAAATAATATACAGAAACAATGCAACCCCAATTAAAATCCCCATGAGATTCTTCACAGATGTGGAAAAAAATCCTTAAGTTCATATGGAAAAACAAAAGACCCTGAATAGCTAAAGCAACCCTGAGTGAAAAATGAACTACAAGAGGGAATCACCTTACCAGAATTCAAGGTATATTACGGGGCTAAAGTCATAAAGACAGCCTGGTACTGGCACAAAAACAGACCTGTTGACGAATGGAACAAAACTGAAGATCCAAACTTGAGCTCAATTTCAGCCACTTCATATTTGATAAAGAGGTCAAAAAAACCTCATTGGAGGAAAGATCACATCTTCAGCAAATGGTGCTGGCAAAACTGGATCACCATATGTAGAAGAACAAAATTAAGCCCCCTACCTCTCATCCTGTACAAAAATCAATTCCAAGTGGATCAAAGACCTCAATGTGAAACCCAAAACTCTGCAGGTGATAGAAGAAAAATTTGGTAGCAAGCTACAAGACTTAGGAGTAGGAAAAGACTTTCTAAATCAAACAGCACCAGTGCAGGAAATAAGGTCAACAGCTGACAGGTGGGACCTCATCAAACTCAAAAGCTTCTGTACAGCAAAAGAAACAGTCAAGGAAGTGAAGTTTCCTCCACAGAGCAGGAGGAAACCTTCACCAGTGATACATCTGACAGAGCATTAACATCCAGAATATATAAATTATTAAAAAAAAAAAGAAGAAAACAAATGACCCACTCAAAAGATGGAGTAAAGAGCTGAGCAGAGACTTCACTAGTGAGGAATTAAAGATAGCCGAGAAATATCTTTAAAAGAGTTCAACATCCTTAGTAATTAAAGAAATGCAAATTAAAAACCACTCTAAGATAAGACTAGCTAAGATCAAGAAAACAAGACATCAAATGCTGGAGAGGTTGTGGGGAAAGAGGAACACTCATCCACTGCTTGTAGGAATGCAAACTCCTGCAGTGTGGAGAATCATTAAAAGGCTCAAAATAAGCCTACCACCTGAACCAGCCATCCTACTTCTGGGTGTATAGGCACAAGACTCATCCTACTGCAAAGATACACGCACAGCTATGTTTATTGCAGCTCTCTTCTCAATAGCCAAGAGCTGGAACCAACCCAAATGCCCCTCAACTGACCAGTGGATAACAAAAATTTGGTACATCTACACAATGGAGTTCTATGCAGCAGTAAAGAAAGATGACATCATGAACAGTGTAGGTAAATGGATGGAACTCAAAGCCATTATGCCAGTGAAGTAACACAGCCCCAAAACACTGGGAATGGATTCCCTCATTTGTGGATACTAGTACCAAATCCCCCGATCAAAAGGCAATCTGAGCAATGTTATTGTTATATATCTTTCTATCTGAAAGCAACTGTGATGTTATAATGTGAATTTCTTAATGAGTCTTAGAATTAACTTACCACTTACATTCAGACATGGTTATCAGTGTATATGGGTGGAAGGTATATATTCATATTTTAGAGTAATATAAAATTAAAAGGAAAATGTGAGTTCCTAAACATATATCAGAGTTAACATACAGTTTATTCCTGGAGGACATATTTCTGGTACATATATGACATTTATATGAGCATATTTCAGAGTAATACAATTGGGAGAGGACCACAACAACATAAGGACTGCGTCAAAGAACAGACTGATATAGTAAATTATGCCCAAACCAATAAAGCTTTGTAGAGAAAATCTTTAAAAAGACTGAGAGAAAGATCCAGGACATGTATGGTAGAGTGCATGAACTGGGGTGGGGTGGGGTGGGGAGAAGGGAAAGGGGAATATGTCTAAATTGAACTGAAAAATGACTGAAATACACAAAACATCAATAAAATTGTTAGATTAAAAAGGTACATGTTAAGCTGTCTTTTTTTTTTTTTTTTTGGCCTTTTCGAGACAGGGTCTCCTATGTTAATGGAGAAGACTGAGCTACTTTTACGGAGGACCCCAATTGGGTTCATATCATCCACATAAGGCAGCACAGAGTCCAGGTATAACTCCAGATCCAGGAGGATTTGATATCTCCCACTACTTAGGCACAAATACATGTGCACATACCTACATGCAGTCAGAGAGAGGGGGGGACAAATCATAAATAATGAAAATAGCCTCTCTTCTTTTGGGAGTCTTTTGGATTACTGTGACTAGCAACTTGAGGAGGAGGTTCATCTCTTTTCATGTTGTATAGTCTTAAGCTAAGCACAGGCACATATATGCATTTCATATGTGTATGTTTCAGTAGGATTTTTTTACCAATACATATCCCTCTAGTTTTTGATATCACCTAAGCATTATCTAACTCCCCTCTGCCTTCATCTGTATAGCCTTCTGTGTTCACTCTTTAAAGTACCCCCTATTTTCATCATCATATTTGTCTCCTACTATCTCTTATCTTTCTAGCTCCCTTTTCCTATTTACCACAAGATTTATTTACATTCTACTGGCTCCAGTGGTTATATCAGGACACACACACACACACAGGCACACATATGCATTTATTATTTGGGGTTAAGATCCACAAATGAGAGAAAATATGTGCTGTTTCTTTTTCTGAGTCAGTTTTTCTTCACTTCATTTAACAGCTTCTAGTTCCATCCATTTACTTGACTGCAAATTTCATGACTTTGTATTTGTTTACTGCTGAGTAAAATGTCATTGTGTAAATGTACCACATATTCATTATCAATTCATCAGTTGAGGTACATTTCAATTGTTTCCATTTCCTAGCTATCGTGAAAAGAGCAGAAATAAACCGGGCTGAGCAAATATCTCTGTATTAGGATATTGAGTCCTATGGGTATATTCCATGGAGTGGTATAAATGGAATACTTATAGATTTTTTAAATATTTATTTATTTATTTATTTATTTATTTATTGTGCATTAGTGTTTTCCCTGCATATATGAAATGCACCCATATCATGCAAAGACCACTGAGGCTAGAAGAGTGTCAGATCCCCTGGAATTGTAGTTATTGATGATTGTTATATGCCAAGTGGGTGCTGGGAATCTAATATAGGTCCTCTGCAAAAGCAGCCAGTGCTCTTAACCACTGACCCATCTCTTCAGCCACTATTTTCACTATTTTTACTTCTTTAAGAGTTCTTCACGGGCTGGAGAAATCGCTTAGCTGTTAAGAGCACCGACTGCTCTTGCAGAGGACCCTGGTTCAATCCCCAGCACCCACATGGCAGCTGAGAACCATCTTTAACTCCAGTTGCAGGGAAATCCGACACCCTCTTCTGACCTCCGCAGCATTTTAGGACAAGGGCGCACAAACCTACATGCAGACAGTACATTCATACACGTACAAAATAAATAAAATAACGAGTTCTTCACACTGATTTATACATTGATTGTACCAATTTACCATCCTGCCAACAACTAATGAGTTCTCCTCTTTCCTCACTTTCTTGTCAGCCTTTGGCATCATTTGATCAGGGTAGTTCAAGAGACTCTGAAAAGAATACAAAACAGTGCTAGTTATTGATTGCTTCCCAGAGCTTAAATGTAAGATCTTATTACAGAAGACAGGACATTCTTCAGATATGAGAAGTGGAACTATGAACCTGAAACTTGGTCTAAAACTCTCCTCCCAGAATAGCTACAATAGCATTAGAAGACACTATACACACTCCCAAGGACAAAAACCAATAAGTGCTCATATACAAGCTGTGAACCCTGTGAAACACAAGAGTGACTGGTTCAGGAAATAATCTATATTGGGACATAAGTGGTCATTTTTTTCTTCAGGGTAATCATCAGCTTTTCAATTGAACTTAAGGCCTGCTCAGTGGGAGGGAACTCATGTGTGGTACTATAAACATAGCCAAAAACTTATGGCTGTAGATATCAAAGATCTTTAAATAAAACCTACTTTCGTCATATACCTAGACTAAGTTAATTTCTTAACCCATTCTAAATATGTAACCTTTTATTTACTGACAAGAATACCTCTCACCAATCATCAAAAAAGCGCTACTTTTTGTAAAATCGAGATTATTACAAAGTTCCACAACTGGTAAAATGCAGAAAGTATGTTTCTGTGAGGGAGCCATCCTTAAGTGACAGACATACAATACCACCTGTACACCTACAGCCTAGCTGACAGAGTGGAAGACAGGGAAAGACAAATATGAATGCATTTCCCAATTATTGCCAGTGGAACTTCTTTTTTTATTAATTTTATTTATTTCTGTATGTGTATGAATGTACTGTCTGCATGCAGGTCTGTGCACCCGTGTCGTGCAACGCCGCGGAGTTCAGAAGAGGGTCTCGGATTCCCCTGGAACTGGAGTCCTCCTGGAATTGGAGCTTCAGACGGTTCTCAGCCGCCATGTGGGTGCTGGGGATCGAACCCGGGTCCTCTGTAAGAGTGGTCGGCGCTCTTAACCGCTAGGCCATCACAATGGATGAGAGTAAGAAGAATAGAAAGACAAAACTGGCCAAATTGCAGAGAAAAAGAGACTGCAATGTACTTAAACTCTGCCATCCAAGACTCAGAAATCACTGTGAAACAGGGGTCAAAATAAATCATAAGATCCTGGAGCTGTTAATGTCCACAAGGAAACAGTTCCTAGCCAGCTGAAAAGGTTTTCCTATGAGGTTGCAGCATTGGTAACAGCATTCACAAGACCCATGCAAACTCATGTGAGATAAAAAGGAACTTCATCCAGTGTCCAGTCTATAAAGAGGAAAGTCTGCTCATGCTTCAAAAAGGGAAGCCTGGTCTAGCGAGACCTGATTTTATCCTCAAGTAGATGGAACTGGCAAATGAAAAGCAGAAAGGAGCCAGGGGCTCTCCCCGCCCCCCCCAAAAAAAAACACCTGAGTGACCCTTGAGGACCAGATCCTCAACTGACCTTGAGAAAACAAAAACCTTGGTTAATCTGGGCTAACTGTGTGGCCTTAAGCATCCAAAAGGAAAGTATAACCAGTAATAAATAATCAGTAAGGTCTGAGAAATTGTTCTTCAGATATATAAACTTGAGATCTTAGGAGAGAAAAAACCACATCAAGGTATATTAAATACATAAACTTGCTATGTAATATAGGAGGTTTTAAGTAATATTCTTTTTACCTGCCCTCAGCTCTTGTTTAGTTTGTGAATCCCTAAACATGTTTTTGAACTAACCTATAGCTTTTTTTCAGATGCCATAATTTTGTGTTATGTATGGCATATATACTATATTATATATTATAAATCTATATCTATATATAATATATATATATATTTTGGGGCAATACAAATTGGAGGGAAACAAAAAAAAAAGACTGGTTCAAAGACCTGAAACAGTAAAATTCTGCATTGAGAAGCTTTTTAAAAAAGATTGAGAAAAAAGATTGCATGAAACCTGGCAGGCGGTGGGGGGATGGAAAGAGAAATGGGTCTAAATTTGACTAAGAAATGTATGAAATTCACAAAACTTCAATAAAAAAAGAAAAAAATCTGAAAGAAAAAAAAAAAGAAAACCTAAAAAAAAAAAAATCTCAGGACATGCCTTTAATCCCAGCACTCAGGAGGTGGAGGCAGGGGGATCTCTGTGAGTTCATGAGTTCAAGGCCAGCCTGGTCTACAGAGCGAGCTCCAGGCCAACTGGGACTAAAGGGAGACCCTGCCTCAAGAAGACAAAAAAAATCACAGCATAGAAGTGGGGAAGTAGGGAAGAAGCCCTGACCTTAGCTGAGAAACTATTGCCAACCAGTAACTACTGGGAGAGGGGGGATTGATTTTCTGTAAGAGTGAAGCTAGATAGGTTAACCAGGCCCGTGGGGATGGACCCACAGCAAAACACATATAGGGACACAAATGTAACTTGATAGTATATGAAACCCAGTGTTGAGGGGGTATATGAAGCATGCCGGTAGGGGATGAAATTTAATTATGGTCAAAATATATTGTATGAACTTCTCACAAATTCAATTGAAATATTAAGAAAAAAATAATAAACATGAATATTTAAAAAATACCAGTTTAGGATCAGAGAGATTGCTGTGTTTAAGTGTGTGTGCTGCTCTTGCAGGTAACTGGAATTTGATGGTGACCACATCAGACAGCTTTTGACTACAGCTCTCTGAGGATCTAAAACCTCTGGCTTTCTCAGGCATCTGCATGTTTGTCTTGTGCATGCTGTCATCATTGTTGTAAGTTATTATGGGCAAGTTCCCAGGGGGCCAGAAAGCCTCTGTTTCCTTATGTGCATGCACCAAACCTAACTCTTGCAATTCTCAGCCCCTGCATCCACAATCATCCTGAGCCATGGGTGGATGAGGTTTAATATAGGGGTCCATCTAGGGGGCCACATTCTGCAGTCTCTGATTCTCTAACACAGCCAATGGTGGCCTTCTATGTGCATTCCACTCTGATGTATGAGGAGGCTTCATTGCTGAGTTGAGGGGTGGGTGGACTAGTATTCCCTCTCTATCCCTTTTCCTGCTAAGATCTATGAGCTTTTGGTGCAGAGGTTCCACTGTAGACGGGTTATTTAAGGGCTGGGCATCTCTTAGTTATGTATTCTATAAGTGTGACCAGTTATGGAACTCTGTAAGAATCCCCCATGTATTGAAAAAAGTAGCTTCTTTGGTGAATGGAGTTATACATTTGTCTGTAAATATATTTACATATATTTCATTTGTGTACTGATTATGATGGATAGAAAATTTACTCTAGGATCTGGGACCTGTCCATTCATGTGTATTTGGCTTTATTTACAGTGCCACTCATAAGTTCTTTCCCATCCAGAGGACATTAAGTCCAATTAGATAGCAGTTTACTATCCTCCTAGATAAAAGTGCAACTGCTGCACCAACAGAGATTAGTTTGCTGTGCCAGTGAGTCATTATAGTTATTATGATTTAAAGCTGGGTTAGACAGTTCATTGATTTTTCTCCCTTAGTTGCTGTATAGTGTCCTCTAAAACTACAAGAGCTAGTCTTCAGGAGAAGGGTTCCATGTCATTTCAGATCCCTTACTCCACATTCTGTTTAAAAAGTATTTCCTTTCTACAGTATTTCAGACTTACCCAAAAGTTCTCGAAGGTAATCAAGAGCCTGTGTTATTTTCAGGGTGTCTTGGAGTACCCCAACCAACAATGTGAAGGGCTGTTTCTCTTGTGTAACAGTGTGTCATTGTTATATAGTCTTCTAGTATACACAGGCATATATGCTCAGATATTGTATGTGTTCATGAGGTTCTTGAAACATGTATTAATGCATTTCCCTCTGGCTTTCTATGGAACCTAAGAAACATTTAAGTCTCTCCCCATTTCATTTTTTTAAGAAGAATGTTATATACATTTATTCATTTATTTATTCAGTGTGTGTGTGTGTGTGTGTGTGTGTGTGTGTGTGTGTGTGTGTACTAGTGCATGTGCCAAAGTGCTCAAGTAAAACTCACAGACAACTTGAACAAGTCAGTTAGTTCTCTCCTTCTACCATTTGGGACATGGAGCTAAAACTCAAGTTAACTGTCTTGAAAACAGAGCCTTTTTCTTTGTGCGGTGACAAGCACCTTTAATCCCACTACTCAGGAGGCAAAAGTAGATGATCTCTGTGAGTTCAAGGACAGCCTTGTCTACATAATGAATTCCAGGCCAACTGGGGCCACAGGGAGACCCCATTGCAAAAAAAAAAAAAAAAAAAAGGTGTCTTTACCATCCAACCCACCTCATCAGGGTTGGCATCTTTTAAAAGATTTATTTATATTCCTTTTTTGGCTGCATATGTGACGCTTATAATATCCAGTGGTATGAAAATAACAGTGAATCCTGGAACTGGATTTAAGGATGGTTATTTAGCTACCATGTGATTGCTGGGAAGAGAACCCGGTTCCTCTACAAAAGTAACAAGTCCTCTTAACCACTGAGCTGTCCCTCAATTCCCCTCCTAGGTGTTTTTAAAATGAGCAACATATTTGAATAAGCATTAATTTCCAGAAGTAATATAGTGATCAGCAAAAATTTTAAAGTGTTCAACAAGCTTATCCACTACTGTCTGGAACTCCAGTTCCAGGGGATCCAACACTTTCTTCTGACCTCCACAGGCATTTACATACATTCAGACAAAACAGTTCTACACATAAAACACAGTAATAAGTAAAATATTTTAAGAAAACCAATGTGAAATGAAAGAGGAACCTGAGAGACAATTCTTAATGCTGCAAAGGTTCCGTCTGGGCCAACTGAAAAGTGCTAAAATTGATTATGGTGAAGGATCAATGCTGTACTCTGGGGGTTATATGTGAGTACGTGTTTAAAATATAAAATGCATTCAAAATGTGTAAATGCAATGTTTTAAATATTAAAAAGGTTATTATTTCTAAATGGTGCATACTGACATGTGGTGTTCTGACAAACACAGAATCTTAAATAGAAGACATTGAAGCACCACAGAACAGATTATTAGCAAAGCCATCTGAAAATGGGCCTAGCTGCCAGGAGAATAAGTGCTAATTCCGTGATAAAGCTAAAAATAAATTTAAAAAAAGATGCTTCACACCAGGAAAGGGCTCCAGGGGAGGAAGTCATTCAATATTTTCTTAGAATTATTTGGAATTTTTGAAGAAATTTGATGTTCCTTTCCAGTAAATCATTTAATTATTGCAATGAAGTTTAAAGGGAAAGCGTTTCTAGGAAATTCACTCTGCACACTGGAGAAAAAAATATATACTTTTAACACTAACATACACTAAAAAGATGAATGACGCCATATGGCACAGAGAAACTAGACAGAACAGAACTTCACACTCACAGTGTTACACTGGGACCATGAACAGTCTTTGTAGAATTTTAAAAAGACTTTTCTGTGACCTTGATGTTTATAAGGTAATTTAGGAACAACTCAAAGGGAAAAAAATCTAGAGTTGAAGCAATTTAAAACTTTAATTTACTTAAAAATAATCACAAAAGTTTCTGGAAAGTTATGTTTAGTGGTTACACATATTGAGTGGCAAACAGGGAATAAAGGATTCTATATTCACACCACAGGGACTAGAATCCTTACTCTACAGGAAGATGCAACTTGTAAGAGTGTCAGTTTCCTTGTCCTCTAGCACTGGAAATAATAGAGAGAAAAGCTTTCCTCATGGGGATTTTATGGGTTAAACAATGAGTTTAATACTGATAATAATGTTACTATTATCTGTATAGTACAGATTTTATTTGAAATGTCAACCAATGATATCTATTTGCATAGATGTTTTCATCTAATTAATTGAGGATGAACAGCTTGATTTGTGCTGTTGATTTAGTAAAAGATGCTAAGGTATCACTGAAATAACTATGAAAATGACTGTGTATAATTGTACATGTATGTATGTTTATATGAATTTCTAAGCATGAATATCTAAGCAGGTAGGAGTCAACTATAAAGTTATAGACCACTGAGAGCTCATAGAAATAGTGTTGTCTATCAAAAAACCATATCACATATTTCACATCACAGGTCTTTAAGGGAGAGCAAGAATAGTAGAAAGTTCTGAAATATTTTATGAGAAATATATTTAGGGAAATGCCTTGACTTATAAATAAGACCCTCACAAACATTAAGCATCTATGCTTGATTTCTGACCTGGCTACTTTATGAGATGAATTACATAAGGCAAATATTACTTAATATGTCTACACTACACATCCTGGTATTTGGTTTTGTGGTTCTAGTTTATGGAATGTTTTATTTATTTATTTATTTATTTATTTATTTATTTATTTATTTATTTTATTTATTATTTTTTATGTATGAGTGTACTGTCTGCATGTAGGTTGATGCACCCCTGTTGTGCAGTGCTGTGGAGGTCAGAAGAGGGTGTCAAATTCCCCTGGAACTGGAGTTAAGGACGGTTCTTAGCTGCCATGTGGGTGCTGGTAATCAAACTGGGGTCCTCTGCAAGAGCAGTCGGTGCTCTTAACTGCTTAGCCATCTCTCCATCCCTTGCAATGTTTTATTATAAGAATTGAATGAGACAATGTAAGTAGAGTTCTTTGGCTATTGCAAAAATAACATTGGACAAAGGTCCCAATTCTCATATAAGCTTATGATTTACAGAAAGGAAATGAAGCTAGTCTCCTGTAACTGTTTTTATAGAGCTAATATTATTTCCTAGGAATTATCAATTCATTTTCTAAATAATCATATTAGATTGTTATAAAATAACCTCCTCTAAATGTTATGTAGACACCATAATTTACCTTTCCAAGCCAAAATAATCTAGTAATGTCACTATGTGTTTCCTCAAAATTTTAATAATTATTTTCTGTGTGCATTTTAGTTTCCGAGATTCTTAAATGACATGAAGAAAATGGTAGAACAGAAGTTTTTTCTCTATGAGGCCCCCACAGCGTACAGATTTTGACAAGCACTCAGGTGAGAGAACCTCTGTATCCCAGGTGCTGTCAGGGATGTCCCAGGACACTGCTGAAGGGAAAGCTGCTGAGAACTGACTAATAGAAAACGATAGGCAAACAGTCTCACTTTACTTTGTCACCCTTCTCCAAAGGTGTAAAAATTCAAATCCAAGGAACACCAACAGCACTTTCATCTTCCATAAGAGAAGGTGAGATATCGCCAGTAAATATGCAAGTTTCTCGACTGGATAAAACGCTGCACAGAAGTCCTCCTGACTGCCTCTGGGGTGCACGTACTGCCAAGGACTGTGGAAGGGATCTGCGTATCTAAGCTGCTGAGAGAGGCTTCAAATAGGAAAGATAACAGGTGAAACAGATCAGGGCTCAGAACTGAAAAAGATACTTATGTTCTACAGAGTTCTTCCCTGTCTCCATCAGGAAACCAGTCCATAAACCATGGAAAGCTTTCTACTGCGGAGAATCCTAAATACCACAGGGGACTTCTCAAAGCTCCCTAAACTCTCCATGACTTAACACCTCTAGCCAGATTGTTCAAGAGTTTAGGACTTGGAGAAGGCACTCTCTCCTACAGAAAATAAGTGGAAAGCTTTGGCATGCAACCTGCCTTTACTGGATTGAGATTTGTATGAAATCTTAAGACTCCACACCCTAAAAGGAAGTAAGAAGTACATAAAATCATAAAAGAAAGTGAGAGAGCACCAGAGTTCCTAGCTGAAGTGAATGAGGAAGGCATGACTTGCCCAAATCTAGTTCCTAAAATGGGCTTATGTTACTCTTTTTTTTTTTATTGATGCTTTGTGTATTTCATACAACATTTTCCAATTCAGTTCACACATATATCCCCTTCCCTTCCCCCCCAACCCCACCCCTACCCATCTCAGATCATGCATTCTGCCGTAACTTTTCTGCATCTTTCTCTGCTTTTTTGTTTTATTTTGTTTTCATTTTTTTGACAATAAGTGATAATTTGTGAGTACAAGCAACCTTCATGTAAAACCAAATTGCGAACAGTTGTGCCAAACCCGACATCAGCTCATGGGGTTCCCACCCGAATCACCCGGGGGGGGGAGGGGCTATTATTTCAATGCAATTGATCAAATGAAGTGATCCATGCTAGTTTTTGGTATTGTTGTAGTTTCACCATTGCCCCAATCGTAGCCCTTACATTGTACCACAGCCCCTCTTCCACAGATGGTTATGCCCGTGATATTTAGAAAAGAGGCAACAGGCTAGTAGAAATCCAAGAAGTCAAAACTACCCCCGAACGGCATTGATGATCTTGGTCCTGCTATTGTACATTCTGGCTGTTTTTCTTTTGCAATGGCCTGCCACTCGTCCACGCATCATAAGCCTTTCGATACCTTACTTAATTGATAGCAGCATGCAATTAGTTATTTAAGGTTATTAAACAGATAATATGATAGCCTCCGTTTACTGAATGATAGCAGACGATCCATAATAAATATATAGGGATTCTAAACATTTACTTAATTGTTATGGTAGCTTGTGTAACTTTGGCTCTAGAACAGATGTTTGGATCTGGTATTGATTAATTCATGACTTTACTCTTTCTATCTGTTAAGTATGAGCAGGGCTTTAGTTGGGTTATAACATATAGAGGATGTAGCTCCACCTTGGCATCAAGCCAGTGTATTCCTCCAAGAGAGAGACTAATACCAATTTAAGATTTGGAGCATAAACGGCAGCCCAGTAAGATTGGGATATGAGCTGCACCCATGCACAGTATTTCCAGTCTGGTTAGGTGTAGCTGATGCTGACAAGGGAGTCTTGCTTGACTCATGAAGACCTATATTTGCTTTATTTTTTTTTTTTTTATGTTTTGTTTCTGTTAACTTCAAAGGAAGCAGACTGACATGTTTATAAAATAATTTTTGTGGAGAGGGATTGCATATATTAAAAAGAACAACACAGAAAAAATTGCATCCAAGAAGGCTGCACTTGAAACGGTGACTTCAGAAGGGGGGACGGGGTGGCTGGAGGGGACAACGGTGTATTACTATACGATAGGCTGCAAGGTGTAATTGCGACTGGTATGATTCAAAATCAATACGTACTACCAGTTTGCCCAGGACCTAAGTCTAATCAGGGAATACTCTCAATCTGTTTTTAGGACTTAGTAAAAAGTAAATATGTGCA
>VZQC01008694.1:0-64354 GCA_009823505.1 Rhizomys pruinosus | reverse complement strand
TGTTTTTTTTTTTTGCCAGTACCAGGCTGTTTTTATGACTATAGCCTGATAATATAGCTTGAGGTCTGGTAAAGTAATTCCCCCTGTATTGTACTTTTCACTCAGGGTTGCTTTACATATTTGGGGTTGGTTTTGTTTTTTTTTTCCATATGAATTTAAGGATTTTTTTTTTCCAAGACTGTGAAAAAGCTCATGGGGATTTTGATTGAGATTGCATTGAATCTGTATATTAATTTGGGTAGAATGGACATTTTTACTACATTATTTTTTTCCAATCCATGAGCATGGGAGGCCTTTCCATCTTTTGATGTCATTTTCAATTTCCTTCTTCAGGGTTTTAAAATTTTTGTTGTACTGGTCCTTGGTGTCTTTGGTTAGGTTAATTCCCAGGTATTTTATTTATATGAGGCTATTGTGATTGGGAAGGTCTCCTTATACTCCTTCTCCAGTTGCTTGTTGTTGGTATAAAGAAAGACTACTGATTTTTTTAGGTTTATTTTGTATCTTGCCACTTTACTGAAATTTTTAATCATTTCTAGGAGTTTTCTGGTGGATTTTTCTTTTTTTTTCAGGATTTTAACATTCCAGATTTTAACCTTCCAGAATTGTGTTTTGAGATTTTTTTTTACTTTGAGGAGTTTTATTTGAGGGGAATTCAAAATGAGCATTGTGATTAGCTGTGCTTTTTTAAAAATTTTTATTTATTTCTGTATGTTTATTAATGTACTGTCTGCATGCAAGTCTATGCACCTGTGTCGTGCAATGCCGCGGAGGTCAGAAGAGGGTGTCAGATTCCCCTGGAACTGGAGTTCTCCTGGAATTGGAGTTCCAGACGGCTTTCGGCCACCATGTGGGTGCTGGGGATCGAACCCGGGTCCTCTGTAAGAGCGGTCGCCGCTCCCAACCGCTAGGCCATCTCTCCAGCCCTAGCTGTGCTTTTAAAAGTGTGTGTGTGTGTGTGTGTGTGTGTGTGTGTGTGTGTGTGTGTATGCCATGGAGCATGTGGGGAAGCCAGAGGGCAATCTCCAGTCTTAGACCTCACCACCCCACTTGTCTGACACAGTCGATGGCTCTTTGGAGGTGTGTAGCCAGCTAGCTGGTCTGTAAGTTTTCAGAGTCTCCTGTCTATAATCCTATCTCATCATAGGAGCACTAAATTTACAAATGAGTGTTATTGTGTCTATCTAAGGTAAGTTCTGGAGATCTGAACTCCAATTCTCACTTTTATGGAGCAAAAGACAAGCACATTATCCAGTAAGTCATCATCATCTCCCTTCCCAAACCCCAACCCTCCTCTGGCTAAACTTTTGGCAAATACTTGGTTCTGTTTCTTTGTATATTTCCAGGAAAAGAAAAAGAAAAAAATCACACTTGCTGTTATTAATTTGTGTTACATACACTGATTTACCTGTAAGTTATCAACTAAGGCTTAGACAGAGTATCTATCAAAACAAAAGAAGATTTTGCAACATATTCAGACTTTCTCTAATGTTGTAAAGGCTTCAGTGAGTAGCCTTCCTGCTTCTCCTGGTTCTGGGACCCCTCCTTGTGCATTGCGGTGCCTTCTTTATGCATGTCTTCCTTGCAGAGAAAAAAGAGAATTGAGAAGGAAACTAGACTGCAAATGAAGATTTGTTGGGTGATCTTGGACAGGTCAGTCAACCTGGCTAACCCATAATTAGCTTTAATATTAACTAATAATAAGAATAATAGTTTACTAAGGAATGAAAAATCTTCATGGAGCATTTAACTTTGTGTCTACAAAACTGAAAATAAATTGACCTCCTTTCATATGTCAAAAGGGCTATTTTTATCAGGAAAAAGTAAGTTTCAAGACAGATTTGTTCTAAGACTATAGTAAAATAAGAAAATGAAGGAGTTTTTGATAAAGTCTGAAGATCAGTGAACTGCAAGGTATAACATTAAATAAATCACCCAACTAATATTAAGGAAAGTTTCTTCCCTCTGTGTTATATGCCATGATGTCCCAGAGCATGGAGGGGTTATATGACAGTTGTGGACTAGAAATAAAGAAGCTTAATCTCATTCAAATAGATATACTGGAATAGCATAACCACAAATAAGAAGACTCAGGTATAAGTAGTAGGACCCTTTCATATTCATGCTGAAGCAGAGTCCTTCAAACTTAGTTTCTCGCCATTAACCACCTGTGATCCAGTCAAGCAATGTTGGATATAGGTGAAAGGAGGTCTGAGAACAGGTATAAAGTAATGGAAAGTACAGTCCAGTTGGTTCCTCATGTGGGTTTTGATGGCAGTAAGCCCCAGAAAACATCTCCCAGCTTGGTTTTCCCATCAACGCAGGGTCATGATCCTCCCCATTCCTCTGCTTTTTTTAAAAATTTTATTTCATTTTTAACAATAAGTAATAAGTTGTGAGTACAAGCATCCTTCATGTAAAACCAATTTGCAAGCAGCTATGCCCAAACCCACACAGGCCAAGGCTCCCACCATCCAGTTGGAGGGGCTTGTATGTACAATCATGTTGATCAAATAAGTGTCCAGTTTTGTTTTTATTTTAATGAACCCCAAAAGGAACGGAGAGTCCCAGACACTCAGAGTGGTGGGTAAAGTACTTTGAAAAATATCATTTTAGTTTAAAACTAAAAGAGAAAAATGACAAATATGGACATCTGTAAGTACCTGTGAAGAAAAACAACCAGGAATTACCACAGGTACCAAAGACGTGGATGCTTTGTCCCCAGCATGGACTACATTATGCAATGTGACTCTTCTTTTTTTTTTTTTTTTTTTTTTTTTTTTGTCTTTTCGAGACAGGGTCTCCCTGTAGCCCCAGCTGTCCTGGAACTCACTCTGCAGACCAGGCTGGACTTGAACTCACAAGGATCCACCTGTCTCTGACTCCCAAGTGCTAGGATTAAAGGTGTGTGCCACCATGCTCGGCTGCAATGTGACTCTTATAGAAATAGTTGTAACAGGGGGCTGGAGAGATGGCCTAGCGGTTAAGAGCGCCGACCGCTCTTACAGAGGACCCGGGTTCGATCCCCAGCACCCACATGGCGGCCGAGAACCATCTGAAACTCCAATTCCAGGAGAACTCCAGTTCCAGGGGAATCTGACACCCTCTTCTGACCTCTGCGGCATTGCACGACACGGGTGCGCAAACGTGCGTGCAGACAGTACATTCATACACATACAGAAATAAATAAAAATTAAAAAAAAAAGAAATAGTTGTAACAAATGTTAGGGGATAATGCAAAAAAATTATTTATAAATTCAATAAATGGAAAATGTTTCTTTTTTTTTTTTTTTTTTTTTCTTGAGACAGGGTCTCCCTGTAGCCCCAGCTGTCCTGGAACTCACTCAAGACCAGGCTGGACTTAAACTCACAAAGATCCACTTGTCTCTGACTCCCAAGTGCTAGGATTAAAGGTATGCGCCACCATGCCCGGCTGCAGTGTGACTCTTATAGAAATAGTTGTAACAAATGTTAGGGGATAATGCAAAAAAATTATTTATAAATTCAATAAATGGAAAATGCTTCTTTTTTTTTTTTTTTTTTTCTTGAGACAGGGTCTCCCTGAAGACCCAGCTGTTCTGGAACTCTCTATGTAGACTAGGCTGGCCTTGAACTCATAGAGATCCACCTGCCTCTGCTTCCTGAGTGCTGGGATTAAAGTTGTGTGCCACCGTGCCTCACTGGACAATGTTTTCTAGATTATTTTTATTTGTGTTTGGTTGGATCTATGGATACAAAACTCATGGATACATAAGGCTAACTGTATTCACTCCACACTCTCTTTTCTTCTCCAACCACAGAAGCAATGATATCTGCACTTCTTACTTTGTTTTTTTTTCATTCTTCTATGTGTATGAATGTACTGACAGCATGCAGGTTTGTGCACCCGTGTCGTGCAATGCAGGGGAGGTCAGAAGAGGGTGTCGGATTTCCCTGGAACTGGAGTTAAAGACGGTTTTCACATGCCATGTGGTGCTGGGGATTGAACCCGGGTCCTCTGCAAGAGCTCTTAACTGCTAGGCCATCTCTCCAGCCCCAATATCTGCACTTCTTATTTCAGAATAAAATGTAACACAATGGTGGTCAACATAAAAGATGATACATAAAGCCAGACGTGATGGCACAGGCCTTTAATCTTAGCACTTGGGAGGCAGAGACAGGTGGATATTTGTGAGTTCGAGGCCAGCCTGGTCTACGGAGTGAGTTCCAGGACAGCTGGAGCTACAGGGGTTTCTCAAAAAGACCAAAAAAAAACAAAAAACAAAAAAGATGATACATAAGCAAGAGGTCCTTTTGTTAATAATTTTAGTACTAAACTAACTGACATCCTAGTAAATGTAATTCTCTGCAAATTTTGATGTTCCATGAAGGAAAAAGATTCTTCTCCATGAGGTACAGACATACTTGACTGAATTTCCTACTAAAATGTGCCTAGTGCTGTGGTTTTGAGCATGTTCCCTTTAAAATTCCAGTGCTGCCAGTGTGCAGTATTAAGAAATGAGGCTCCTACATAGCTAGGCCATGACCAATTCTTCATGAATCGCCTTAAGATGCCAGCAAATAAGACATCACACAAATGCTATAGAGCTCCCTATTTCTGACTTTTAAGGACAAAATCTCTTCCTCATGAAAGAAGCATAAGTAGAGAAAAAAAATCTTGAAAGTAGATAGCAGCCATTGTCAGACAACTAACTATGGAGTAATCTGCAGTGAATTGTCCGACAGACAGCAAATGAATTAATCACATGCCAGTGTCTTCCTCCTGGACGTAGCCTGCAGAACTGTGAGAAAAGAATTTGCATTTGTATAATTACCGCGTCTATGGTATTTCGAGTTAGCAGTACAAATGGACTAAGACAGCTGGTATTCACAAAAGGCAAACAAAGCATTTTCTTAAAATATATCTCATGTATACTTCTAAAGAAAATTAATCAGAATTCTGAAGCTTTCTGAGATATTTTAGAATCAAAACCTGTCTAGTATTTGCATAATCCTCATATTTATGAACAGATAATAATGATTATTAGTTCCTCTGTGTATGAGCATATACATGGTTGCTCAAGGCAATAAACTGGATTTTCAAAGTATTTCTAGAGAAAACTAATCCTGAAGATTCACTGGGGGGAAATATCAATAATTTTATTATCGAATATATCATAATCTATTGCCCAATAGAGAGAAAAGATTTGATAGCATATTACATGTTCTGATTTCCAAAATGAATTACTAATGTAATTTTATCTAACCTAGGTTATTCCTAGCATGCTCCTCTAAGTGTTTCATTCAAATAAAAATAAGAGCCTCATAATTGTTTGACAATTTTATTTATGAAAATACTTTCCTAAGATGTTTGTGGTTCTTAATCCTTATTGATTATACCAATATAAATTATTTACTAAATATTGTCTTATTTATTTTTTTTCAACCTCCAACATAAGTATAAAATAACATTAGCTACATTCTTAAGGATGCAGTGATAAATGAATGCATTGATTATTATAGAAATCATTGGAAATTTCTTCTAAAATAAAAAAAGGTATGGTAAATAAAACAAAGCAAGAATATTCCCTGAACCACGGGGGCAGCTGGCATGTTGTAGATGTCTCATTTAGAGATGAGTATTAAGGAAGAGGAGGCAGAAAGTTTGTAAGAGCCAGGCTTTGCCAGATGTTTGGGAGGAAAGCTGCAAAGCAGAGTTGTCTGAAGATATAAGTGCCATTACACTCCTGAAGTCACAGCAGCTGGGGATGACCATGCAAGGCCTACACAAGATCAAGCCAGTCAGAATTCCAACAGATTAGGGAGAATGGCTCACAAAGACCTCCTTCTAGTTGAGGAAGTTTGGCAGTTGAAAGTTGCCAGGTTAGGAAGAGTCATCTTTTTGCAGCTAAATGGCCCTTAGGATATCCATGTTACAGTGGAGATCCCTAATCCTATGTGCATATAAACAGTACTGATCAGATTCGTTGTGCAATGAACAGAGCTCATGAAGTAGGGATGAGGATGCAGTGGGGGATCTAGGAGGAGTTTAGGGTGATTAGAGATAGGATTAGAGATAGGATTAGAGATATGAGATGGTTCAATGGATACAAGCACTGGTTGCTCTTCCAGACAAAAGACCCCCCCTTTTTTTCCCATCGCCCACATGCAATCTAACAACCGTCCATAACCGCAGTACCAGGGGATCCAATGCCACCTTCTGGTTTCCCAAAGCATTGCACACATGAGTGCACTCACATGCAAGGAAAACATTCATAAGTATGAAATAAAATGTTTTTCTTGCTAATATGTCAAATTTACATCCAGGTAATTTTATAATTCCATTCAAAACTATAAAATGGAATTAACTCTTGTTATTGATAGTACTTATTCTTAATTTTTTCACATATCTTTTGTATCACCTCTGGAAAATTTCTAAGGGCAGAGTTACTCATTTGAAATGGAAACCACTGTTTAATTTCCAGATATGCCTTATTATGTGTATAAGAATGTCCATTTTTATAGTCCACCGTCAAGAAATAAAGTTGCAGTTCATTCAGAGATTTCTCCAGTTTTTCACCAAGAAAATGCTTTAACTTGCTGATGTCTTATGCCTAGTTCTATTATGCGTTTATTCTTCCACCTGCTCACTAGCACAGCAATGCCTCCTTCCAAGCATTGTTCAGATGTTGTTGCCCTATAATAATTATGTTTGTGGATTTTGAGAACAAACTGTTTGGCTTAGTCAATTCTATGCCACAGACCTCTTTTCAGGTCAATTATTTTGTCTCTCTGCTTGTGTAAATAAGGAAAATAAGGCAATTTGTTCATAGAATTTATTCTATATAAAGAGCTAAGAACAAAATTGGCTATACTTTTATGCATATAATTTTATATTTAATAGTAATTACCATACTAATATGCATCAATGCCTTACTATTTGTCAAACTGCATTCCAAGAAGTTTGTAAGAGTTAACTTATTAACATACATACAAACATTTTTGTCAAATTTTTATTGAATTTTTTTGTATTTCATACATAACATCTTAATCATCTTTGTACCCCTTTTCCACTGGCACCCTTCCATAGACCCCCACTGGAATTTATGAATACTGTTATTTGTTTGAAGACCTATGGTGTCAGTTAGTGTCTTCAGATATTCTTCAATGCAAGTTCATCCACCGAGGTCTGGACAGCATATCTAGTTGGAGGCTCCCTTTTACGAAGATCATTTCTTCCTTACCCAGTTGTAAGCTACCATTTTCCTCAATTCTATGCTGAGATTTTGTCTGTTTGGATTTACTTGGGTCTTGTGCATGGCAATGCCATGGCTGTAGTTTCATATGGGCAAGGTCCCGGGAGCCCGTAGGACCTATTTCCATATAGCCATCCGCCTCTTCCCTGGCTTTTGCAATCTTTCCACCCCCTTTTTCACAATGGTCCCTGAGCCCTGGGTGGGTAGAGTTTAGTATAGGAATCCTGTCCAAGAACCCATACTTTGCAGACTCTTATTTCTGCACTTTGGCTATTTGTGTTCTTTTAACTTTCATGGCCCTCTTTTGCATGAGGAGCTTCATTGATGACAGTAGAGATGTGCTTTAGTGTTCTCTTTATCCTTTTTTCTATGTTCCATTATCCTTAGATATAGAGGTTGCATTACAGATGTATCAATTAGGCTTGGGCAATTCATAATCTCTGTGTACTACCAGTTCTGGAACTCTGTAATGATCTCCATCTATTGCAAAGAAGCTTTTCTCATGAGTGGTAAACTTTGAATTTTTACAGTAACTTTACAAATAAAACATGGATGATCAGATAATGTAAACAAAGATTACAACGCTATGTATTTAGAAGATGATCAAAGCAAAATGAACACCAAATGATACACCTCTGAAACATGTATTCCCTGGGGCCAGAGACCATTTTCTGGTTCTGATTTACTAACCCAGCTCACTTAATTCTAACTTTTCTGCAGATAACAATATATCACTTCCAAGTGCATTTCTCAGAAGAAAAGATTCTCCTGGAAAACATATTTCTATTGTTTTTGCTTATTCTTTCCACAAGCTTTGCAAAACAAATTAAGCACTGAAGCAAAGTATAAGCATTTAATCAACACTAACACCCATTTATTGCTGCTTAAACTACAAATCTACAGAGATTATGCCTTTAATATTTAATATATTCATAAATCTTCTCCAGTAATTCTTTCTCTCTGTCTCTTTCTGTGTCTCTATTTCTATCCTTATGCATTATTGCTTTGAAGTGTTTGCTGCAACATAATTCTGTGAGACTAAACATTTTGAGAAAAAAAGAAAGCAGCCAGGTTGTCATTGAAATACATGACATTATGATAAGTTATTGATCTTCAGTTGTCATCCTAAACCATCACTAACACACATCTACTTGTAAGTCTTCATTTTTACAATTACTGTTTGAGACTGAGAAAGCAAGAAGAACTGGAGAGTATTAATATTTATTGAGATACAGAAGTTCTACAGAAGAGAGAAACTCTTGACCCTGCAACAAATACATATATTACTAAATCATGAGAGGAAAATGTCCTAACAGAAGGATGCATACTAGAATATAAATGTCACAAAGGCAGGAATTTGTATTGTACCTTGTATTGTATCTTAGCATTTAGAGCAGATTTTTGGCCTACTAGCTAGGCAAGATGTGTTAGTTGTCTTCAACAAAAATACTAGCTAATTAATAGATATTTGAACAGATGACTCTATGAAGGATGAAGAGGTACAAACGAGGAGTAATTCAATTTTATGCCCATGTATAAGAAGGATTCAACAAAGATGGCTTGATGTAGGATTAGCTCTTCAACTGACAAACAAGTAATACTTAGTCATACTTACCCATAAGTAACATTGATATTTTTCTCCCTGAATTCCCTCTATCTTATACCAGTTTTGTCTGTCATTTTGAAGAGGCATCCTTGGAATTATATATATATTATGAAACCTTTTCAGTCATGAATGCACTATGCCCCTCTACCAAAGGTAACAAACTATCCTACGCAGAGAGATTAATCAATCACAGATGGGACTTCTGAAATTTATTTTCCACTTTTCTCCAAATTTTTGTTCTGAGCCCTCTTGTTTCAAACTTACATCAATTTTCTTTTGAAAACATTTATATGTGAGTATATAGGTATATGTGCATTTAATGACACTCATCCTCCAAGCCTCCTTTGCCTAAATGCAGTTATTTTAACTGCTCACATAATAAAGCAAAGAGAGAATGTTGCATGTGACAATAACCTGGGATCAGTCTTTTCCCCTTCTCCTTCCAACCTATCTTCATCTCCCTTCTACATCCAGGATCATTCTTCTGCCTCTTAGGACAAGCTCTCCTCACACAGAGATTAAACTAGATATTCAGGACTCAGTAACTTATTGTGTGCATGCTTAAAGGAGAATGATCTGAGGAAAGTAGCCAGGAAATGGGATAATACTACTAATTACTAAAATGGTCTTAGACCAATATTAGCTTCTGAATAACTCCATAAGTAATTCTAGACACAAGTTGGATACCAGATGAGTCTCACTTTGATGTGATGGGGACAGTATGCTGAACTCAGTAGTTGTAGAATATTTTCCCCCAACTAGAATTGTGAAAGGAAGATACCTCCTATGTGAAACTGATTGCATTTTTTGGTTGTTTGAAGACAATCCTCCAGAGAAGGGAAGAGTGATGAGCTCCTCTAGTGGTCACCTGTGATAGAACTTTGGAGTTGAGAATACCAGCCAATAAAGGGGAATAACAATTATTTATTGTATGGGAAACTCCTGATACTGGTCTTAACAGTTTCATATTAAGCTTAAGACGAACAGCCACAGCTTCTCCAGCACTGTAGTTAGTTATAAGTCAGAATAATTACCAGAGGAGGCTTATTCAGCAGGCTTGTTTCAATTTCCCCAAAGTCTCCATTGAAACTCCCCACCTCACTCCATCACTTGCTGTAGACCCTCATCATTTTAGCCTAGATATTCTGAAGATGACCTTAAGCTCTTAGAAGTCAGAGGTAATGCTTATAAATTTGAATGGGGTATGTTTGCTGTATTTATTTATTTTTTGTTAAAAATGAGCAGTGAATCTCCAAATGATCTCTTGTGCCCACCAGATCTTCTGTTTGGGTGAGAGTAACAATGCAGAGAACCGAACAGCAGAAACATGTTAAAAAATGTCACAGAAAGTGAAGAGTGTGAGCACACCACCTGGTAAGAGCTCTGAGTGGGGCACTAACTATATACTCAACACAATATCATATACAAATATTTCCATTATGTCTATTCAGCTTCAGAAACACAATCAAGAAGGTGTATAAAATATATGACAGAATGCATGCAATCTAGTGGGGGTGCCGGTGGAAGAGAGGGACCTAAATATATTTCAATTATATGAAATGGACAAAAACAATAAAATATTCATTAAAAAGTTAAATCACACATATAACTATCAATAATTTTTAAATATTAAGTGAATGTGATACGAAATATGTATTTTAAAGGCCTATAGAGTTCAAATTGTGTTTCCTAAATGCACATTGGTGTAGGTCTATCCCTTGGACTCTGATCAACCTGAGTCATCATATCATTAAAGAAAACTCACTCACCTTATCCTAGAAGCTTCAGCTGAAAAGTCCTTAGCTAGTGGCTACTTGTCTACCTCGCACATCTAATAAAATGAGTGTAACAAATATCAATGTGTCAGTTTAATTCTGTACCTATTTAGCAGAACAATGGTAATTGCTTCTCTCCTATGGCCTGTGACCTGTCTAGCCACAAATTCTTGACCATGATAATAGTTCCAGATAGGGGAACTATCTTACAAAGTTCTCCTTAAATCCAATTAGAAGGTATTTGGTTACTTCCATAACATTCATGCCACTATTGAAACAGTAGTCAATTCTTTTCAGGTCAGTAATCATTGTAGCTCAAAACTTTCAGAGCTGGATAAGGTTGTTGATTAGTTTTCCAGTAGAATATATATATATATATATATATATATATATATTTTTTTTTTTTTCTTCCTTTTATTTATTTAGATAGATAGATAGATCGATTGATTGATTGATAGAACTAAAAAAAAGTGCAATATATTGCACTTTTTAGTTCTATAGCTAGCCAGTATAGATTAAGCTTTGAGGTCGGTACCAGGTTGGTTTTTTTCCTTCTTTGTTCTACGAGTCATGTAGGGAATGTCTATTTAACAGATTGATAGGGTCTCACCATCAAGTTCTGGTGGATAACAAGTGCAATGGCAATAGCCACTATTATTTGAGGGTCTGTGAAACACCATTAGTCAAAAGCTCTGAAACAGTGAGTCTAATCCTAACTTTGGGCCTTATATTTAGCCTCCTGTGTCAAGTAGGGGATGGTGTCATATCACTGCAACATGAAAGTAACATTAGTTACAGGAAAGTAACTAATATGCTGTTATTGGAAATGTACATACTTTATAGGAAAATAACAATTATTTTAAACATGTACACATATGCAAGCATTGGTACATTTATGAATATGTACCTGGTACACACTGCTATATATATGTAATACACATAAATGTATATTTGCATGCATGGGTATGTTTATTGTATGTCCATGCATGTCTTGTGGATGTTTATAACTACCATATGATGTTTCTTATGTGAAACATTAAGAACACTGAGAAACACTAAGACAGGCCATGTTGAAAATATCTCATTTCCACCAGGACTATCTTTTAATAAAATTTTCACTTCATTGTAGCCAGGCATGCTAGTACATGGCAGTATGGGAGGCATATCCCATAAGATGAAGACCACCCTGGTCTATATAGAAAGCTCCAGGCCAGCTGGGGCTATACAGAGAATTTGTCTCAAACAGACAAAAAAAAATTACCTCATCAAAATAGGTAAGTCAGATAAAATTGTTTCCTTCAATATCCTTAGTGGCCTTGATTTTGAACTGTTCACATGTTGTCTTTTGTTCTTTTGAAATTAAGATGAAATTAATATAAAAGAGAGATCAATAAGAAATTTGGTTGCTTATTAGTTTATTATATTTTGCCTAGAGCTCAATTTCTCAATAAAGCAGTACATTTGCATGTACTTTGATTGGGAAAGAAAATCATCTAGTGTCAGTGTTCTGGCAAAATTCTGGAAACTTATTTCAAGAATAGTAATAGAATCTAATGATCAATTTATTTATAAATTTACCCTGTGAGCTATCTATATCAACACTATGAACTCCAAAGAACATGTTAAAAAGAATTTGAGAAGAGTGGCTGAACTATAACATCCAAAATATCAGCAATTTCTAAGGATTCATCCAGGAATGTCATGTCATCTAGGCCTGCCAAGGACAAGGCCCTGTAGCTTAACTTTGGTAACTGCCTAACCTAGACAGTGTTCATACTTGCTCTGTATGTCTAGAAATCATGTAACCAGGTATGCAGCCTTGAGTTCATCCATTATAAACATCCAAGAAACAAACCCCCTTGTTAAGGAGTGTAGTCACATCCTATCTGCTCAGTTCTTAAGGAAATAAGGAAAGAAATGCTTCCCTGCAGGCTTTAAGACAAGACATATTCATTTCAAACATGCATATTCATGAGTTTCATTTCCTTTACCTTATTTGCCCCTGCTTTTACTTTCCTAAATCTAATTTTATCTTGTGTATAATACATTGATATTTTGAGTGTATCCTTGGAAAAGACTAATGCATAAATTAGCATAAATAATGTCAGAGCTACAGTTGTATACTAAGCCCATCTGTCTATTTGAAATGTAACAGCTTATATGTGATTGGTTGGACATATCCCACAATTTTTGTGTAATCGTAGGCCATACCTAAGTAAAAACACATAACAAAAACAGACACAGTAGCTTATGACCAGAGTTCGAGGTACTCTGTGAAACAGGAAATTGTTGATCTACCATTGTTGATCTACCATTTGAGTTCAAGACTATAAGGTAACCCTGGGATTCATAGTAAAATCTCATCTAAACATACAAAGTAGCCAAAGTAAGAGTAAATGTAGAAAAAAATGTCCTGTTGTTTCCTAAAGTGCATTTCATCCTGGGAATAACAGAAAATCTCAACTGAGGGTTTTACGTCATATATATATATATATATATATATATATATATATATATTATTATACTCTCCTTCAAGACTTCTTTTAAATGGTTACTTTATAATCTCTTGTTTCTCAGCAATTTCTCTCAATGACTGGATCAGTGAAGAACAGAAATAACTCACCTAGCAGCAGCATTAGTAGGACCAGGGACACTGATTCTCAGTAATCAAACACCAGATGCTTAAATTCTCTCAAACATGGGGGTGGAGAGATGAGTCATTTAAGAGAATCAGCTGCTTTAGCAGAGGAAACAAGTTCTGGTCTCAGGACCCACAGGCTGGTAACATCCATCTGTAACTGATTTTCCAGATTATATGACAGCTTCTTCTGACCTCTGTGAGCATTGCATAGTATGGGTGCCCTTACATACATGCAGATAATACACTCACACAATAAAATCAAAATATAAATAAAATGTATTAAAAAATCTCTCAAACATCTACAATAAATTCACATTCTTCTGATATTTATTATTACTTACGTCAAAACAATAAGCAATAAATCGATAGTTACCTACCATTGTTATTATTTAATTATTACTAAATACTTCGCTATTTCAGGAACTTTTATACACATTACTACTGTATTTGCACCAGCCAAAGAGGACATTACTCATATTTTTAAGTTATAAAATCAATTTTCCAAAGTGACACAGGTCCAATTCCAGAATAGGGATGCAGGTCTCTCTACAGCTAATAAGTCACATTCTTTGAGTAACTCTGATGATGTACAGCTCATTAAATGTTGAAGCAACCATTCATTTTTGTTCCTCCACAAAGAAAAGAAAACTTTTTAATTAGAAACCTTTTATATATGCAGGTGAATTCAACTTATCTTTAAGTATTATTTACAGAGAATAATTAGAGCCCAATACTTATTCTCTTGCTTGTGATGATCTCTTGTGTATAACAAATGTTATCATGGATAAGAATAATGATACTTCTGAGAATATTGCCCAAATGGGCCCACAATAGCATCATCAAGTATATATACCACTGAACAGATAAAATAGGTAAAAGTACTTCTTATTATTCATTTACTGTAGAAGTTTAGATTCGTATAACAACATATGTCCCAACAGCATTCTTGTGTGTGTGTGTGTGTGTGTGTGTGTGCGTGTTTGTATTATAATTTACCTAGCTTGTCACAATACGGGGCTCCAAAGACAAAAGTAGATTAAGTACTTACATATTTTTAGAATGAACACTCAAACTATTAAGTTTCTAAATAACAAGCTTCTGGTAACATCTAAAGCTGTAGAAAATAGTTATAAACATGCAGGTGGCAGTGTACAAATGTATAGAAAATTAAGGGTTACAGAATAAATACTATGGAAAATAAAACAAACCAGTAAATAATAATTATTACTTTTAATTTCAGTACTGGGAATTCAATATGTGACCAACATATGCTAGGTAAGTATACCTCAGCTATATCCTCAGCTATTTATTTATTTATTTATTTATTTATTTATTTATCTATTGGCTACTATTTTTCATTGACTTGTGATATGGTCCCACATTAAGTTGCCCATTTTGACCGATTATGTTTGTATCCCAGGTAGTAATGGACTTGAACTTAAGATCCCCCTGACTCAGCATTTCCAGTAACTGTCCACCACCAAGTATGACATTTCTTTGCTTTTGACTAAATATTGTCAAATGTATTATGAACATTGAACCTAAAGCAAAGTACTAAGACTTTAAGAAATACAAAAAATAGTATCTGTTCCTTTGAAAATGATGGTTTTAATATAAAGGGAAGAATATTTCACCCTAATGTTGCATAAGCTACTCAGCTGCACAGCATAATAGAAAATCCTGGGTATGGCTTGAGAGAAGACATATGTATACTGCAATGAAACCGAGTTGCATTCTAGGAAATAAGGTAATAGAACTAGACACAGACAAAGATACTATCATAAATTCATTGTTGTCTGTTCCAAAGATACATTTTGTTTTCTAATAGAAAGTATCTGAGAATAAGTAAAATGACACTAAAATAAAACCTTAATGACAACAAAATACTGGTTTTTACTTGTATTTTTAAGTGTATGCATGTTTGCCCATCTGTACAAAAGAGGATCTGATATGTGTGCAGTATTCATGGAGGTCTGGAGAGTGCATCAGAACCCCTAGAATGGAAGTTACAGACAGTTGTTACCTTCCATGTTCATGGGAATAGGACATGGGTCCACTCAAGAGCAGCCAGTACTCTTAATTCTGAGCCATCTCTCAGTCTCTATGACAATGTAATGTTTAGCTCTTCTGAAGATATGATAAATACTTAGTAGTATAAATCAAAAGACATTAGAATTTTCTAAGCAGGAATTATGAAGTCTAACTAAAATAGAGGCAGCCAGGAAAGAGAAAGGAGATAGCTGGCTATTTAAGAACTTGCCATATCTACAGAACATGAAAACTGGTTGATTTGGACCTGCCCTCTACACAATCTCAAAAATGACTAACCTCATTCTGCAAAGCATTGCATAGCTGTAACCAGACAACACATCTTCTGCCCTGTGCTACATGCATCTTCTTTCCTGTTCTGAGAAACTTAGGATCATGTGTCACAGGGACTTGCAGAAGCAGCTCTGCACTCATATATATGCAACTCCATTGTATAGCACATTAATGCTCACAAGACCCTCCATACCTAAGTGGAGAAGAAGAAAAATTTCTAATGTTCTCTGACAGCTCAAAGACACACTTCATAAAACAACAAATAAGATCATCAGTGATATAATATCTAGCTACTCACAGTACAAGTGACATGTAGCACAGATTGTCATTGACTTTACTTTCTCCTTGGTGTAACTCTATCCTTTGCTGCACCATATCCCAGATTCCTGGTAACTGGACTTTCATTCTACGCTCTGCTTCTAGGCAGAAATAGGTCAAAGTAGTGGCTGACATGGAGCATGTATCTGATAAGTTGTTCCATCATTATAATTAACTGCTCATAGCTCCCAATTCATTAAATACAAAATGAAGAGTTATTACCATAGATCTACAAGCTCAACAAAACTATAATTTGATGTTTGAAGTGGTGAAATGAGAGCAGCTTCTTTACAAAGAAATTCTTCAGCAATAGTTTTAGATAATTCTACCTGGGCTGATGAGTTTCTAACAAATAACTTATGCAAGAATAACAGAGGATAAAATTAACATTATTAGGAACATACTAATATGAAAGGGGAAGAAATGAAAAGCCTTTAGAGTTGAGCATACAAGCACACAAGCCACAGAGATGTGGAAACAGAAATCATCACATAAAAAAAAATTAGTCCATGAACTAGTGAAAAGGTGTATTAGTCACTTTTCTGTTGCTGTGATAAAGCACCATGACCAAGGAACTTACAAAAGGAAGAGTTTATTTGAGCTTACGATTAGCAGTTCCAGGGAATTAGAGTCCATTGTGGTGGGAGGTGTGGCGGTTGAATCTGGAGCAGCAAACCGAGGGTTACATCTCGCAATGAGCACAGGAAGCAGAGAGGGAGCAACTGTAGACCACGAGGCTTGTTAAAACTCACTAAGCCTGCCCCCAGCAACGCACTTCCTCTAGCACTGCCACACCCTCCAAGACCTCCAAAAACAGCGCCACCAACTGGAGACAAATGTCTGAATGCCTAGAGCCTATGGGGGACACTCATCCAAACCACCACAAAAGGCAACAAAGTTATAAAGGCTAGTAGCTAGAGTAGAAATCAGAGGACAACACAATTAGAGTGAGAAGGCAGGCTCATTTCCATTTCTTGAATTAGCTCTCTACCCCAGAATCTCCTCACAATAAGCTTCATTTTGATATTCTTCATGATAACCTAACTCTTCTCAACACAGTAACAACACATAAAAACTTTACCCATTGGGGCTAGAGAGATGGCTCTTCTGTTAAGAGTACTGGCTCTCCTTACAGAAGACACAGGTTCAAACCTCAGCACCCACATGGAGGCTAACAAGTGTCCATAACTCCAGTTCCAGGAGATCTGAAATCTTCTATCCTCTGTGGACATTGCACAAAACTGGTGCACATACATACATGCATAGAATACAAATTTATTCATAAATTGAAAATAATGTAGTTTTTAAAGGTTTACCATGCTGTATTATTTGATAATACAAAGCAAAATCTTTCCATACTCCAGAACAAAAGGAATCTCAGCCTAGGCCTCCCACACACTTCTCTGAAAACTTTCCCCTTTAATTTTAACACATTTTTTCATTGACTCTGCTATCAAGAGCACAACCAGACTAAATCTTCTAAGAATCATGACATTATGCAATAACTTGGAAATAACAAGCACTTTCATGTAATTATCCCGTCTAAAAGAGTTTAGCAAACAGAAAGTCAAGCTTCTGATGGTTTATGCTAATAGATCTCAGAAGCAATCATATTGGTTATTTTATCATTTCTCTTCTCTATGTGTCTTTCTGTTAGTACATCTAACCTAGGAGGAGGAAATGAGACAGTCATGACAGATACCACTTTATTTGGTTTCATAAAAATTGATGCTAAATTAGTACATTATTATGCAGAAACATAATAGAAGTTTTTCCAGTGATTACAGAATTTTAAAAAAGATGTCTGATGGATAATTACAGAAATAAAAACATAAAAGAAAAATCATAGTAGAACAAAATAGAGAATGTTGAGTTCAAATCTACCTGTGGAAATTCTGAGATACTATAAGAAATCATTGTCTGAACCAAGATTAACAAAGTTTCCAAGTAAGGACTTGAGGAGAAATGCTCCTGGCTTTGTGAGCCTATCATCTCTGTCACATATGGTCAATTGGTAAAACTGGAGCAATTCAGCTATGCCCTTTTAAAGGTGATGGAATTCAAATACTGATTCTGAAGAACATGGTCTATTGGAGAGGGATGGGTGTAATTAATTATGAAAGTAAAGAGGAAGTGCTGCAGACTGGGCATCTTAGGAAGCAGACTAGAAAAAGAAAGGCTGATGTTCTTCTAGAGGTTCATAGGAGAGGACTCTTTAGGAAAACCACATGAAGAGGGACAGAGAAGAAAGGGGGATTGGGTAGGGTGAGAAAATAGACTATGCTGTATTCTCAACAAAGTCTTGAGGACACGTGAGGTACTTGGGAGCAGACTTAACACTCTGGACTTGTCTCCTGTTAAATGAGGAGACCATCATTAATGCCTCTACAGTGATTCATGTCTCCAAATTGGAAGGAATCCTTGAGGAAAGGTGTACTCTTGGATTAGGTAATTCTCAAAGAAGGGTAAGAACTGGGAACTGACAGTACCATTCCTAGCTATAACTTTATTCCTGAAAGGGAATCTGATTAATAGGTCCCAGTTTTCAGTATACTTCACCCTGATGGTGTCAGCCAATAAATAGGTTTTTATTTCTTTATAATCTCTTAGAAGGAGGTGACCAGAGGTCCTAGAAAATAATTAGTGAAAGTGAGCAGATCTATTAGTGATTTTGTCATGACAGACAAAATAATTGAAAGTAAATTAAGGAAGATTATATTCTTCAAGCATGGTAGGTAGTACAGCCCATCATGTCTGGGAAGGCCTGGTGACTGGAAGCATTTTACTTATAGCTAAGTGGATAGATAGGAGAGAAAGATCAATACCAGTGCACAGCTGCATTTCTTCTTGTTTTCAAATTGCAATCTGAGAATCCCAGCCCATATAATGGTTCCATCCACATTCAATGTCCTGGAACTCTCCTCATAGAAACAATAAAAACTCTTTCTTTATAATACCCAAGGTATTTATTAATCCAGTCAAGTTGACAGTCATATTTGAACATTGTAAGTTTATCCCTCATCAAGTTGAAAAAAATCACTTTTAAGACATGATAGTCCACCACTTCTCCTCAAAGTCTTATATGTATCTCAAAACAACAACAACAACAACAACAAAAATACATTTATTTCATCTGCATTCTTACAGTTTTGAGAATCCCACCCCTGCTCAATAGTTAATTTATCTTCTGGAACTCAAGACAGTTTGTTAAATGTGAACCCATATAGAATTGAAAACATTTGTTACATACTTCCAGTTTACAATGGTGCAAAATAAACATTTCTACTTTGAAAAGAATGGAGGCATCATAAGTTCAGATTAAGCCAAAGCAAGAGTGAAACACAGGAAGAAAAATATCAAATCCTTCAGCTTCCTGTCTGGGTCTATTTATGGGATCATAGACAAGAAGAGGCTCTAACAGAATTAGGTATCACTGTCCCTCCAGTTCTTCCACCTACAGCACATGAACCTTATTTCTTGCTCCAGCTCCACTCCAGGCTCACAGCTTTCCTCTAAATAGGACTTGACATCTCCAAGTTCCTCTCTAATACAACTTAGGCTTCCACTTCAGAGCTTCACTCAATGCTTCTAGAGCCTTCCTCATGGGAGTCCAACTTTCCATATTGCCTGGCAAAAGCACCTTTCTAGAACCTTGGTGTAAGCCTTCCTTTTGCATGCCTGAAAATTATTCCAATAAGATGTGGACAATGGCACCAAATTGTTGCTGCTAAATAGAAAGATGGTTTGGCTCCCTTCTACAATATGATGATCTGTGTGTGCCTTGGTGGCTGAATCTGGGAAACATTTTTTCTAGAATGTTGGTTTGGAGAAAAGAACTCCTCCAGCAGCATTGTTATTTGTCTCTCCACTTTCAAACATATTTGCATTTCCCAATGTTTAGCTGAAAGCAGATGGACTTTTGCCCTCTGGGTACCTTCTGTTATTCTGTCAAAGAGTGCACATTTTCCTTAAAATGGCCCTGATTTCTTTAACAGTTACAGCTACTTTATCTATTCTTGCCGTGTCTACATATTTAAATGCTATCACTCCTGTGCTTACTAAATTGCATATTTCCCATATATTTTTCATCCCCCTTACTGTACAGCTGAATGTGGGCACTGCATAGTTAGTATATCCCAATCTGAATATTAAGATTTTCTCTGGCAGAGCTGCCTGTGCTCCACACAGCACAAGAACAGCGTGTACCTCGCTGGGCAAGCAGATTTCACCCGTGTCCTGCAGAGTGCCAACTTGCAAAGGAACAGATGAGGGCTGACTCCCTGGGGACTTTGGACACCCCTGTGCCCTGTAGAGGCCTAGTATCGCCCTGGGCAATCCAACCTTCTGGCCCCAGCATGCTACATGGGCGGAGCTACCTTTGCTCCACACAGCACAAGACCAGCATGCGCCCCGTTGGGTGAGCTGACTTCACCATGTCCTGCATAACACCAACCTGCAAAAGACGAACCTAGGGAAATGGTGGTGCAGAGGATCTATGCAGAGCTGTGCAGCCAACACTGAGGCATCTGAACCCAAAGAAACCAATAAACAAATGAATCCACATGCCAAAGACACACACACACACACACACACACACACACACACAAATAAAAAACCCAACATGGGAAAAGCTTATAATAAATCCACACTGAACTCTACCAACCCTATAGAAGACTCCATCAACAAGATCTCCCTGGAAGGAAACCAAGACACAGACTTTAGAAAAACAATTGTGGACATATTCAAACAAATTAGAGAACTAAGGGAAGAGAATGAAAAACTCAAGAAGGACCAAGAAGGTGATAATGACAATCATTGGAAAGAACTAAGGGAGAGCTTGAAAAACTCAAGAAGAAGCTAGAGGCAGAAAATTACAAACATTGGAAAGAACTGAAGGGAGAAAATGACAAACTCCAGAAGGAAGTGGAAACTGAAACACTGAAAAGATCCCAGGCTGAAAAGGAAAAAGAAAATGACCAATGACCAAGGACCTACAAGATGATAATGACAGGCTCAAGAAGGAAGTAGAAACACTAAAGAAATAACAGGAGGAAATGAAAAAGGAAATTGAACGTTTATCCAATCAACAGGAAGGGATGGGAAAAGGGCTTAGAATCAGAATGGAAGAAGCAGAAGAAAAAATATCAGACACGCAGGATAACATGGCCCAACTAGAATTCTCAAGTAAAGATTATGAAAAATTTTTAAAAACAAAAGAGTGAAACAACCAAGAAATGAGGGACACTATGAAAAAACCAAACCTTCACATCATAGGGCTAGAGGAAGGAGAAGAATCCCAAGACAACACTATTGACCAGATCTTCAACAGAATAGTAGAAGAAAATTTCCTCAAACTTCAAAAAGACAAAACCATACAAATACAAAAAGCATATAGGACACCAGACAGAGAAGATCAGAAAAGAAATTCCCGACCCCATATAATGTTAAAACACTATATGCTCGGGCTGGAGAGATGGCCTAGCGGTTAAGAGCGCCGACCACTCTTACAGAGGACCCGGGTTCGATCCCCAGCACCCACATGGCGGATGAAAACCGTCTGAAACTCCAATTCCAGGAGAACTCCAGTTCCAGGGGAATCCGAGACCCTCTTCTGACCTCCGCGACGTTGCACGACATGGGCGCACAAACCTGCATGCAGACAGTACATTCATACACATACAGAAATAAATAAAATTAAAAAAAAAACCACTATATGCTCAAAACAAAGAAAAATACCAAAAGCCACAAAAGAAAAGCAACAAGTTATATGTAAGGCGAAACCCATCAGAATCACAGCTGACGTCTCAGCACAAACTATGGAAGCTAGAAGAATGTGGACCAAAGTATTCCCTGTACTAAATGACTTTAGATGCCAACCCAGACTACTATACCCGGCAAAAATGTCAATCATACTTGAAGGAGAAAGAAGAATCTTTGATGACATGAACAAGATGAAAGAATACATGTCTAAGAAACCCACACTTCAGAAAATCCTCGAAGCAATCCAAAGAACAGAGGAAAGAAGCAACTATCCCCTAAGCAATTAAAGAGAGAAAGCAACAAAATCATAGCAGAGTAAATATAAACATAGACCAAGAATGCAAACCAAAAATAAGGTAAAAAGAAGCAACACACATCTCTCAATAATAACCTTAAATACTGATAGTCTAAACTCCCCAATCAAAAGGCACAGATTGGGAGAATGGATTAGGAAAGTGAACCCTTCTATATGCTGTCTACAAGAAACCCATCTCACCCTCAAGGACAGACACCATCTTAGAGTGAAAGTATGGAAAAAATTTTCCAAGCAAATGGTACCAAGAAACAAGCTGGAGTGGCTATTCTAATATCAGACAAAATATATTTCAAAGTTAAATTAATCAGAAGAGACAAAGAGGGCCATTGCATCCTAATCAAAGGAACAATGAACCATGAAGACTTCACAATCCTAAATGTCTATGCACCAAACTCTGGTGCACCTAACTTTATAAACACAACTCTGCAGGACCTCAAGACACAGATTAACCCTAACACACTAATAGTGGGAGACTTCAACACCCCACCAAGCCCCTTGGATAGACAAACAGGACAAAAAATAAACAGAGAGACATCAGAATTGAACAAAACTATACACCAAATGGACCTCACAGACATCTACAGAGTATTCCACCCAAATACCAGAGAATATACTTTCTACTCAGCACCTCACAGAACATACTCCAAAATCGACCACATACTGGAGCACACAAAAGGAACCTCAGTAAATAGAAAAGGATAGAAATTATTCCATGCATTCTATCAGACCACAGTGCAATAAAGCTCACTATGAACGCCAGAATAAGTCTAATTAGCTACAAGAACACATGGAGACTAAACAACACAATCCTGAACAATGAATGGGTCAGGGAAGAAATGAAGAGTGAAATAAAAGTATTCATGGAAGTAAACAAAAAAAGACAATACAACACAACAAAACCTGTGGGATACTTTAAAGGCAGTCTTGAGAGGGAAATTTATAACCCTAAGTGCCCACAACAAAAAAACAAAAACAAAAACAAACGAACAAACAAAAAACAGAAAAGGAACAAATAAATGACCAGACACTGCACCTAAAAACCCTTGAGAGACAACAACAAATGAACCCTAAACCCAACAGACAGGAAGAAATAACAAAAATCATTGCAGAAATCAATGAAATAGAAACAAAGAAAACAATACATAAAATCAACAAATCCAAAAGCTGGATCTTTGAAAAAGTAAACAAAATAGACAGACCTCTACCCCAGTTTACCACAAAAAAAGAGAAAGCAACTCCAAATCAATAGTGTTAGTGATGAAAAGGGAAACATCACAAGAGACAAAGAAAAAAATCCAGACAAATCATATGGGAATACTTCAAAAATCTTTGCTCTATTAAATTTGAACACCTGAGAGAAATGGATGAATATCTGAAATCCTGGGAACCAACAAAGCTCAACCAAGAAGAGAATTACAGTTTAAATATACCCGTAATATTAGAGGAAATTGAAGATGTAATTAAAAACCTCCCAACTAAAAAAAGCCCCGGTCCAGATGGTTTCACAGCAGAATTCTATAAAACATTTAAAGAGGTCCTACAACCACTGCTACTCAAACTGTTTAGAAGGATACAAACAGAGGGACTTCTCCCAAACTCTTTCTATGAAGCCAGCATCACTCTAATATCAAAGCCAGGCAAAGATGCAAGCAAAAAAGAATGCTATAGATCCATCTCACTAATGAATATAGATGCAAAAATTGTCAACAAAATACTTGCAAATTGCATACAGACCCAATCAAAAATCATCCATCATGATCAAGTTGGATTCATACCAGAGATGCAGGGATGGTTCAACATACGTAAATCAATAAATAGCATAAAACACATAAATGGACTGAAAGACAAAAAACAAATGATCATCTCAATTGATGCAGAAAAAGCCTTTGACAAGATCCAGCATTCCTTCATGTTTAAAGTCCTAGAGAGCATAGGACTGAAAGGAACATTCCTCAACATGACCAAAGCCATATATAGCAAACCCACTGTCAACATCGTCCTTAATGGAGAAAAATTGGAACCATTCCCCTTAAAGGTGGGAACCCAGCAGGGCTGCCCCTTCTCACCAATCCTCTTCAACATAGTGCTTGAAACACTTGCAAGGGGAATGAGACAAGAGAAGGAAATTAAAGGAGTATTAATTGGAAAAGAAGTTAAGCTATCCCTTTTTGCAGATGATATGATAGTTTACCTAAGGGATGCTAAAAACTCCACCAGAAAACTTCTAGAAATGATTAAGAGTTTTAGTAAAGTGCTGGGCTACAAAATCAACCTAGAAAAATCAGTAGCCTTCCTTTACACCAACAATAAACATGTGGAGAAGGAATACAAGGAGACATTCCCACTCACAATAGCCTAAAAAATAATAAGATACCTGGGAACAAACCTAACCAAAGATACCAAAGATCTCTACAACAAAAATTTTAAACCCCTGAAGAAGTAGATTGAAAATGACATCAAAAGATTATATGACCTTCCATGCTCATGGATCTGGAAAATTAATATAGTAGAAATGTCCATTTTACCCAAACTGATATACAGATTAAATGCAATCCCAATCAAAACCCCTATGAGCTTCTTCACAGACTTGGAAAAAAGTCCTTAAATTAATAGGGGAAAACAAAAGACCCTTAATAGCTAAAACAACCCTGAGCGAAAAATGCAATGCAGGGTTATTGCCCTACCAGACTTCAAACTATAATACAGGGCCATAGTCATAAAGACAGCCTGGTACCGGCAGTAAAACAGACCTATTGACCAATGGAACAAAATTGAAGATCCAAACTTGAGCTCATACAACTTCAGCCATCTCATATTTGACAAAGGGGCAAAAAACCCTCAGTGGAGGAAGGATAGACTCTTCTGCAAATGGTGCCGGCAAAATTGGATCATCTTCTATAGAAGAGCAAAATTAAACCCCTTCCTTTCACCCTGTACAAAAATCAACTCCAAGTAGATCAAAGATCTCAACGTGAAGCCTGAAACCCTGAAGGTGATAGTAGAAAAAGTTGGCAACAACCTACAAGACATAGGCATAGTGAAAGACTTTCTATATCAGACAGCAGCTGCACAGGAAGTAAGGTCAACAGTCGACAAATGGGACCTCATAAAACTCAAAAGCTTCTTTACAGAGAGAGAAACAATCAAGGAGGTAAAGAGAAAACCCACAGAGTGGGATGAAATCATTACCAGTGACACATCTGACAGAGCATTAACGTCAAGATATATAAACTACTCAAAAAACAAAGAAATAAGAAGACAAATGACCTACTCAAAAGATGGAGTAAAGAGATGAACAGAATCTTTGCCAGTGAGGAATTAAAGATGGCTAAGAAACATCTTAAAAAGTGTTGATCATCATTAATAATTAAGGAAATGCAAATTAAAACCACTCTCAGATATCATCTCATGCTAGTACGGCTAGCTAAGATCAAGAAAACAAAGACAACAGATGCTGGAGGGGTTGTGGGGAAAGGGCAACACTCATCCATGGCTGGTGGGAATGTAAACTTGTACAACCACTATGGAAAGCAGTGTGTAGAGCCCTTAAGTGACTCAGAATGAGCTTACTACCTGACCCAATCATACCACTCCTGGGTATATACCCCAAAGACTCATCCTACCGCAAAGATATATGCACATCCATGTTTATTGCAGCTTTCTTCACAATAGTGAAGAACTAGAAACAACCCATATGCCCCTAAACAGACGAGTGGATGACAAAAATGTGGTACATCTACACAATGGTGTACTATTCAGTGGTAAAGAAGGATAGCATTATGAACTTTGCAGGTAAATGGATGGATCTCGAAGCCATTATGCTGAGTGAGGTGACACAGTCCCAGAAAGACAAATGGAGAATGGTTTCCCTCATTTGTGGATGCTAGCACCAAATCCCCCAGACAAAGGGCAAGCTAAACGACATTATGGTTATATTTTTGTTTATATGAAAGCAACTATGTTGTTATAATGTGAATCTCTCAATGGGCTCTAGACTCCACCCACCAATTATTTTCAGACTCTGTAATTACTATATATGGGTGGAGAGTATGTATCCATATTTTTTAATAATATGAAATTAACGAAGGTAAATGTGAATTCCTAAGCATAAAAACGACTGAGAGAAAGATGCAGGACAGTTATGGCAGAATGCATGATCTGGGATGGGATGGGGTGGGTTGGGGGGGAAGAGATAGGGGAATATGCCTGAACAGAAATGAAAAATGATGTATGAAATACATAAAACATCAATAAACAAAAAAAGAAAAAATAAAGTTGGTATGTATATAAATGCTGTATACATATGTGTAACATATATATGAATATATGATATATGAATAGATTATCTTTTTCAGTTGTACAATGTTATGACAATATCTGTAATTTCTATCTGTGTCAAACTCATATGTCCAATAACTACTACTGAATTTTTGCATGCATTCATAATTGAAATAAATGCACGTTTAAAAACTAAATTATTTTTTATCTAATTTTTAAAGGTGCATGTATTTCTCATCTGTGGATGCTAGTGCCAATTTTCTAGTTGTAAGTATTTCTTGTGCACGGCCCCTTGAGCTTTTGTCCAAAGCAGTTGGGAGTGATGCGTATTGGAAACAACAACAACAACAGCAACAACAACAGCAACAACAACAACAGAAAGGACTGCATCAAAGAACTGACTGAAACAGTGAACTTCTGCTCAAAACAGTCAACTTCCACATGGAGAATATTGAAAAAGACTGAGAAAGAGATGAAAAGCATGTTTGGCAGAATGAATGAGCTCTGGTGGGGTGGGGGGATAGGGTGGGGGACAAGGGTCTAGATTTGATAAGAAAATATATAAATAAATTAAAAAATAATTCAATACATAAATGACAGAAAACACAGAGATGCAGCCAGAGAACATTCGAGATGTCCTGCACTGAATAGAGCTATCTTTTCACCATAAAAATTATTTTTATTAATTTTCTTGATCACTTAAGTTATAATAAAATCTGAGCTTATATAGGCGTTTTGCCCTTACGGTATTACTTTGCTATTAAATGTTCTGAGCAAAAAAAAATTATTTTCTCTATCAAAAATCTTAGCCCTTAATTTTTTTTAATTCAGCCTCACTCATATTTTCAGGACATGGACAGAATACATTCATATTTCTTGTCCGAGTGTAGTATACATGACCTCTATCTCAATTCCAGTGGACTTCTAAAACCCCAGACCTCTATCTCAATTCCAGTGGACTTCTAATACCCTAGACCTCTACCTCAATTCCAGTGGACTTCTAATACCCCAGACCTCTATCTCAATTCCAGTGGACTTCTAATACCCTAGACCTCTATCTCAATTCCAGTGGACTTCTAATACCCCAGACCTCTATCTCAATTCCAGTGGACTTCTAATGCCCCATTGAAACCTCTTAAATTGACCTCTACTTTCTGTATTTTCTGATCTTCCAAACCAACTACCATGGAATGGTTGTGAACCAAATAGTCAGTTTCATCACAGTAATGAATTACCCCAGATACCAATTTTCTGTACTGATTTTATCACTGGTATGAAAAATACCAATGGAAAGCAAATTAAGGGAGGACTATCTTATTTTGGTACAGTTTGAGGGTGCATTCTCTCATGGGCAGGGAAGGCATGGTGCCACAGGCTGCTTAGTTATATCTTGTTAGATCAGTTAGCTGAAGGGTTCCACTAGCTTACCCCTTTCTACTCCTCATGGCATATTGGCCCACATGATCATGTCAACGATTTTATCTCTGTCTCATTTAAACCATTCTGGAAACATCCTCATAAGCACGTCAAAAGTATGCCTCTACAATAATACCCTAGGTGTTACTTAATTTATTAAGGTTGAGAACCGAAATTAATCATATAGTAAGGTAAATTATAGCTTCCAAAAGACAGCTGGTGTGAGAACAACAACTGATATTGCATTAGTCTTCTAAGATCTATTTTAGTACCTCCACTGAACTAGTTTAGCTTGCATAGTGCAATTATCCAGATCAATACCTTTGTTTATTTGAACTCATGTATATAGTATGCTATGTAGGCATGGATTATATATAATTGTTCAGTTACCATCAGAACTGGACAATATGGTACAAATCATTACATAACTGAATCACTTCTATGTACCAGATTCTGACTCTATTTTAACAGTCATAAGGATCACAGTACGTCTACTTTCCTGGCTGACCAGGATTATTTATCCTTGCAGAGATACTTGTCATGGGTCATAAATCCTAGTCCCTTTTCATGGAACCTGAATTAGTAGAATAAATGAATTTTTTATTTCAAGTACTATTACATACTACTAGCGATTACCTTTACTCCAGTAAACTCTAGTATTATTATTTTCCTTTTGGAAAACAGAAGATTTAATCTCAGTTGTGAAAAAAATAAGGATACATCAGAAATGCTCTTTGTATAAACTGAATGTGGTAATTTATTTTTTTTAATGTGGTACTTTATAAGGAACCCAGGATACTGGGTTCCTGAATCTGTGATTTAAAGTCCACCGCATTGCCTCATTTTTTGAGAATATCTCCTCAAGTTCTCAAGTTGTATCTATAACCTGGGTCTTTATCTGTGGCTTAAACAATCAATCTGACAGATTCTAGGCAATGTGGTTTCTCATATGACTGGAGGAATGCATAGTCGTCAATTTGTGTGCCATTTTTAAAGAAATGTTTCTCTTGATTTGGATTGATGATGAGTGAGGTTCTGTACTGGTCAGATGTTCTCTAAGTGATCAGTTGTAGCAGAAACTCCACTGGAGGATAATGCAAACTCATATTTACAGACACATACATATTCTAACAAGTTGTTTTGTGTACTTTCTTTGATAGATGGTCTTTGATGGGTAGAATTGTGTGACCTTAATATCTTAACACTGAGCTGTCTTCCCTTTTGCTTGTCCGCATACTACTGGTCCCAATGTTGTTGTACTTGTAAGTGTTATCTGACTTTCTAAGCACCATTCATATACCTTTATTTCTTTTCTTGGCTATTTATGCATCTAAATAGCACATAGCGAAGGACCGCTTTTGTATTTTCTAGCTCATTCTACAGCACTCAAGATTAGTAATAGCTACAATGCCATTGTTTCAACAATTACTATTTCACCACAGTAAATGTTTCCTTTAATGTAGAAAGAACTAATTCATTTACATAAACCAGTATGCTAACCCTGTTGACAACTGACAAAGTGTTTGACTCTTGTATTGGCCTCTTTAATCAGAACTGCTTCTGACTCATCAATAAGCACTGATGGCTCCTTTATTGCCATCCACGTGGCAGGCAGGTCATCCATCTAAAAAAACTTCATCCTGCAGTCTTCTTTTGCAGAGTATTTTTGTCATCAGCAAAAGCAGAATGAATTACCCCAGAAATTCCTTTTTATTTCCCATTGCTCTTGAACTGGGAACTTGGCCCACAGGATGTTACCACCACCCTCCTTTAGGATTTTTCCTAACTGCTCTGTAAACATCCTCATCTATATGCCAAAATGATGACTCCTTAATCAGTACTATGAGATGGGAGATTTGTTTACTAGATATTGTTTAAGTAAAATCACTGCTGGAGTCATCTACAAAGTAATGGAGGAAGCAAAAGCAGGACTGGCTGGAGGGAGGAGATGGGCTGCCATCTGAAACAGGAAAAGCGTCACTTGTCTACAGGAGTTCTCAAGTTTGGATAATCCTTTAGAGTCGTGACAAAGACTGGCAAACAGAGGGCTGTATGTATGGCAGAGCTGGCCATTTGTTAGTGGAGGGCTGCCTTTGGGAGAAGTGGGAACCTGTAGGTAGTTCCCTTACATTCATTGGCACTTAAGGAGAGTGGAAAGCCAAAAGGTATCTGCTGAGAGCAATTCACATTGTAAAGAGGAAAAGATATATGTTAGGTTATAAGAAAACTCCTAGGCAGCAAACCATTATGTGCACTACAGTGAACATCAGCATGAGTCTCACTAACCAGATTAGACGGTTATGCACTAACAAAAAACAATAAAGCCAAAATGGATTTCCTGGTGCGTGGAGGATGGCTCAGCAACATTAAGGAATACATGTGGCATAGTACTTCCAAGAGCCCTGGGTTCAATTCCATGCAATCACATACATCTTAACAAACACCCATAATTCCAATGCTTGGGAATCTGACATCTTCTGGTGCAGGCACTGCACACCCAGGATGTACTTAGGTTGTGCAAGCAAATTACGTAAAAATAAGAAGTGAAGGACTTAACAAAAAAGTTTCCTGTGTGTACCTATTTTTTTAAAAATGAAATGCTGTGCTTGTTGTGATACTGGTAGTAGGAGGATTTTTAAAAACATAACGCAATAATGTTAGGAATAACTGTAGTTTTATATAATAGTAACTTTTAGTTATGAAAACTAATTGTAAAATTTAGACACTATTTAATTCAGTCATTACACATTGCTAATACTATAACTAGGTAACCAGCCTGGGATGCAGGGGAAAAAATGACCAAAATTTAGTTCTATCCACTCACAGAGTATTTTGATTTGAGGAAAAATTATTTAAACAAGAAATCTCCCCCTAGTCATTATAACTGCTTTCAAGGAAATACATGACATATCATTTATTTTTAACAAAATATTTTGTATCGGTGTGTGGTGTGTGTGGTGTGTTGAGAGAGAGGAGAGAGAGAGAGAGAGAGAGAGAGAGGCCTGCAGGGGCCAGAAGCTTCTTCTGGGGCTGGATTTCATAGTAAGTTTTCAGCCACCTAATGTGGAGGCTGACAACTGATCTCAGTCAACCACTGAGTCCAGCTTTCCAGACCCATATCTCTGCTTTTCATAGGGGAGACTAATGAATAGGATAAGATGATAGTCACCAATTGAACCCAATATAAAAAATACACATTTGTAAAAAAAATGGTTTCCTATGTTTATAGCTACAAAACTAATTTTTGTAAAACATAGGATTTTGGGGGCAAATAAACATAATAATGATTAAAATAGGAAAGAGTTAAGTGGGAATCTGATAAACAGACTAAGTTGTGAGAACTTAGACATAGTGTAAGCACATGATGGAGAGGTGGAGCGAAAGCTGAAGAGGTGCTTTTCAGAAGTGACTGAAACCAAAATTCCTACTTCTCTCCTAAATACTCTTTATGTTTTTGGTTGGAGAATAGATTTAATGTGGTTTACGAGTTTCCACCAGTTGTGTCTGGTCTCTGAACACAAACACCTATGACCACCTCTTGGCAACCCCCATGGAACTTAGCAGGAGGTTTTTCACATCATTGTCATTCAATATATCTTTGATTAAATAGCTATAAAATTCATGAATTCAAATACCAAGAGGAGTGGCTCTTTTTTTTTTTTTTTTTTTTTTTTTTTTTTTTTTTTTTTTTTTTTTTTTTTTTTATTTATTTTAAATTTAAAATAAAGCTGAGTGGGTTCTTTTCATGTTGTTGTTTTTAAACAGCATGAACTCTGGCCAAAAGCACTCCAAGAACTAATCCGAGTGAGTCACCTGTATTTCCTGGTGAAGTAGCAAATTTCACAACAGATGAAAAATATGAAGTCTCAAGATATTAATTAACTTGATTTGGTAACATGTAGGTAAATGGTAGAATAAAGAGTCCCACTAGATTTTCTGATTTTCTCTATTTAACTGTTAAACATCAAAATGGGGTCATAATGGTTAGACTTTCTGAGTCATTTCCTTCTGTTTTGAAAACTAAATATATCATTATTTCTACCTAGCGTTTTTTCATTTCACAATAAAGCCAACTCAGGGAAAATAAAAGTCTTGTGTATGTGAATGCATTTTTGTATTTTTTGTTTCAATTACTAAGGATCTGCTACAGTTATTAGTAAGCAACCAAAAAGACAATAAAAATAAAAGGAAGAAAAACAAAGGAAGATAGGATAGGGAAGGGAGGGGGTTAAATGGGAGCAGTTTTCAACAGGTTACCCGAATTATGGTCCTTGGTTGGGTATTTGATTGAAACCGAGCTTTGGCCACTGTTCTGGGAGATGGTAGAACATTTGTGGTGGTGGTTTATCTAGCAGAAGGAAGCCTTGAAGATATTTGCCTCTTGTTCTAGCCTGAATTCTCTGCTTCCTGTAACAATTCACCATAATCTCCTATCACTCTCATCTGAGCTGCTACAGCCACCAGATCTTCCCCACTATGATAGACTAGACTGTATTTTGGGTAAGAGTGAGCCAGAAAGAAAACTCTCTTCCCCAAAGAAGTTCTTTACCATGTTTTCTTTCCATATGTAACATGAAATCGGAATGTTTTTTATTTTTGCTTAATCACATTTGTTTCAAGCTATTAGTGTTGTAATAAAGTAGACCCTATTACAACAAATAAGAACAATGTATGCGGTCCCTGATTAAGCCGCCCAACTACTAGGACTATTAAATAACGGTGTCAAAACTTATACCCCACATCAGAGACTGAATGTCAGGTAGGATGCTAGATGCCTGTCCAAGACAGTATTAATAAGTTGATATATATTATGCCAGTTGAACAACAAATGACATTATGTATGTGAGAATGTGACACTGTCTTTATAAATGAACCATTTAGTTATGTTAGGCTGTTACGTCAATAACTTCCTTGCCATTTAAATGAAGGTGAAGTAGACAAAAATTTTATTATTGCCAGTTTTCATGCCGAGCCAAACAAAGGCCTGTGAGTTCACATGTTATAATACCTCCTTCTAGGTCTGGTTTACTGAGATCCTCTCCAAACAAAACTAGACCCCATGGAAGGTAGAAAAACATAGCCCAGAGCTAGAACCTGGGTATATGGTATCTTCTGTAACCAAAATGAATTGCAGGTAAGATCAAGAGTCTTGAGATTGAATGATGCTGCCCAATCATTGATTTGGGCTTATTAAGATCACAGTAGGATCACAAGTGTCTTTACAAATGGGAGAAAAGAGTCTCAGAGTGAGAAGTTATGATGAAAGCAACGACTAGAGAGATGTGGATATAGTGTGCGGCTTGGGCTTTGTAACGAGTGGTCGACCCCGCGTTTGTCCCGGCAAGCAAGGTAGGTTGCCTCTGCAAGCCCAGAAAATCAGAGAAAAAAAACTAATCCCTTGTGGTCTTTGCAAGAGTTCTGAACCTTAGGAACCATAAGAAATTAAATCTGTGGGTGTTTTCAGTAACTAAATTTGTGATAATTTGTTACAAAATCGATGTGAGATTGATATTAGTCCATGTGCCATCGTCAAAAGAAAAACATTCCATCTCTTTTTTTTTTTTTTGACTTTTTTTTAAAAATTTTTAAATATCATTAAAATTTATTAGTAAAAATGATAATTTATAATGGAACTCAAAGAAGCATTTCCTTTCTAGAAATATGAATAGTGAAATGCTCATGCTTAGCTCACTTTATTGGTATAAGAAAAATCAAGGAGAAAAAAAAACTATTTTGATTTTTTTTTTTTTATTTATTTATTTTTGTTGTCTTTTGAGACAGGGTTCCTCCTGAAAAGCCCCCAGCTTGTCCCCTGAACGTCACTGTGTAGACAGGATGGCCTTGAACTCAGCAAAGATCCACCTGGCCCCTCTGTCTCCCAATGCTAGGATAAAGGGCGTGCGCCACGCCCGCAAAAATAGCGCAGCCTTAAAGGCTGAGGGCGAGAACGCGTCAAAAAAAAACTTATTTTAATGGGTTGACTGTTGATTGTTCTTTTTTTTTTAATTTATTGATTTTTTTATTGATGCGGTTTTGGTGTATTTACAGACAACATTTTTCCCAATTCCGGTAACAAGCGATATATCCCCTTCCCTTCCCGCCCCACCCCACGACCCATCCCAGAATCATGCATTCTGCCAAAGTTTTTCTGGCAGTCTTTCTCGTGGCTTTTTTGTTTTGTTTTGGTTTTGCATTTTTTTAACAATAATGATAATTTGTGAGTACAAAAAATCCTTCATGTAAAACCAAATATTGAGCGAAGCGAGTTGTGCCCAGAACCCACACAGGCCTCAAGTGGTCCCACACAAACACCAGGGGGGGGCTTGTAATGTTCAATCAAGGTTGATTAAAGATGAGTGTTCCCCAGTCTATATTGTTAAACAGAAGATAAATAAAAGACACAGATTCACAGTATCATCACTCTGTGTGGTGTGAAGATTAAGTTCATCTAACATAATATATGGGGAGAATATGCAAAGGACGATTTATGTTTTGGGTTGCCATGGTGATTATTTAACACGACCATTTAATATAATGTATTATTGAAATAAATATAGCCAAATTTAGTAAAGAAAATTAATGTACAATATTCCTATGGTTAATTACATATGCAAGTAACCATTTGAAAATTTTTTTGTTGGTTCATATTAGACTAGGAAGTAATTCATAATGAGCGTTGGAGTGGTGCAAGTACATCATACAACATACATACAAACGCACATGTAGAAAGAAAGGAGAGGGAGTGAGAGTGGTGGTATTATTCCATAGAGATGTGGAAAAAGCCCCATATCCTACATTTCTTACATTCTCATGTATATTTCAGTACTTTATGAAGTCCATACTTCATTTCTGGATATTCATGATATAACATTTCTCAGTAAGATTTAGCATTAGGAAATATGTCAGATATTATTCCCTGTAACGTAATGTTTGGGGGGCTATTTCCTGTTTCCCAAACTGGTCTGGAAGCTTTTTTTTTGTTTTTTACTTTCCACACATATTTGATCAGTTTTATCCTCGTTTTACATTTCGCCACGTAAAAGTGAAGCTTTTCCCTAACACTGAGGATTACTAAGACTTAGGTGGACTTAAAAGTAAGTTCATTCTTGGGCTGGGAGAAGGGCCGTAGCGGTTTAATAGCGCCGACCGACTCTACAGAGGACCCGGTATTCGATCCCCAGACACCCACATGGCGGGCTAAGAACCGTCTGAGAAAGCGCCATTCCACAGGAGAACTCCCAGTCCAGGGGAAGCGCGAGACCCTCTTTCTTGGGACCCAATCCGAGCATGGCACGACACGGGTGCCAGACTTTTGAGCATGCAGGCATAGCATTCATACGACACACGAGTAAGTAAATAAAATTTAAAAATAAAAAAAAAAAAAGTAAGTTCCCCTATCGTTTAAGGAAATTTCACATTATGGAAGCAAATCTTGTTAGTGTAGATATTTAGTGTCTTGGCATTTCTAACATTCATTTAAATTATGGTATAGGTTAAAAAGCAAGGCATTTAACAACTTTGTTTTACCAAACAGATAGTATAGTGAAGGTGAAATGAAATAAATAATACGTTTTAAAGAACATTAATGTACATTAAGATATGCAAGTAATTGTAACAGCTGTTTTTATGGTTATCCATATTATACCTTATCCTAAGATTGAAGCATGCATGACCTCATTGTTTCTATGGATCAGAATCTGTCCAGGCTTAACAAAGCCCTCTGGCTTCAACGGTCTGAGGCCAATGACAATATATCCAGGTGACTGCCATCTTCTCAAGAATATATTGGGGCAGAAACCCCTTCAGAGTCATCCATATTACTGTCAGCTAGGCTTGGAGGAGACTTCAGTCCCCAGCTTGCCTTAACCTTGAGGAAACCTCTGTTTTGGTGGACTTTATAGAATACTCACACAAGCAACCCTTGTGCCTCAGAACAAGTAAGAACCCCCACCAGAATAAGCCCAATATACACTAGTATTTAAATGTTTAGTAGTTAAAATACCAGTGTTTTCTAGTTGAAATGCAACATTATGAAGCCAGTAACTCAAAAAAAAAAAAAAGGAGGCGACACACAAGAGAACAAATTCCAAGAAATGGACGTCATCATTATAGTCGAAAATTGTTTCATTTTCCTCTATTCCAGTTTTTTCTAAATATGATTGTCGTACCCCCAATTCTGGCACGGGCCAAAGCATTTTCCATTAAAAGGAGCATCAGCTAGTTCGCGGAAGCCAAAATAGACATAGGAATCCACTTTTGAGACTCCATTTCCTTAAACATTTGAATGCATATTTCCTTGATTATTTTGTGTACAGAGGAAGACTTGATAACTTTCCCTTACGGAAAAAGTCTTATCTAGTGCTGGGCCTGGGTAATGGAAAATGCCAAGCTGCAAAGTTTTGCAAAACACTTGGTTTCAGGGGAAAAACAGATTAATGCTCTCTTAACTATGACTGCACTAGTGGGTACAGCATACAATCACGATTTCCAAAACAATTATTTTGAATTTAATAGCTCTCCAAGTCTTTCTCTGGTGCTGCGACAAGACTACTGATTTAATAGTGCACCAAGCTGCTATAAACCAGAGGTTAAAACCCGTGGTTAAATGACGCGGGTGAGAGGTATTGAAAGCTATCGCCACGTGGATATTCTCAGGCTCCAGGAAGGTGGCAGGAGGAGGGCACTCTGAGGAAGGGGGTAAAGAGGAAAAGAGAACAAAGCAGGAAAAGCCAACAGGCAGCTGAGCTTTTTAATAGCCTCGGATACTGCCAATTTTTCCGCTGTTTCATTTTTTTTTTTTTTTTTTTTTTTGTTTCACCTCCAATGTTTTAATTGGAGTTGATAGAAACCTATTGTTTGTTTAGGTTTGCTTTGTCAGTTAAAAAGTGGTAATGAAAAAAGACAGTGGGATAGAGTGGTAGAGAGATCCTTTTGACAACTGATGGCTGGAATGCCCATTACCCATAATCATAATAATATAAACCCTATGGACAACGTGGGGGAGGAAACCTCTCACAGGGGAGGTGCTGGAAATGACCCAGCCCTTGGCAGACCCCCAAGGCCCCACAGGACTGAAATTGCCAACCCCAGAGGGAGGAAGCACTGACGGTTTCCAAATGGCAGGCCCGCGTCTTGACGTCTCTCTCTGAAATGACCAATGGAAAGCCAGAGTAAAAGTGAAGGTATGGCTGATTGGCGAGGACTGAAAAAATGGAGGGATGTGTCTGCTTGCCTTGAGGCCCAAGACTGGAGCAGAGTGTTTAAGGAGGGCCAGAGAGTTTGCCGATGAACCCTGCCAGAGAAAAGGTTGTTTGCAGCCAGAAATCAAGATTAAAGGACTTGGGTGAACAAAGCACTTGTAAACCATGACACAAAACACAAGAAAAATAAGTATAAACATAATACATTGTGCACGCTCATATGGTAAAATGTTTTAATAATCCCATCAATGCATGGGAGCATTTTAGGGTGTTTGGGTTTTTGTTTTTGTGTTTTGTTTTTCCTTTGTTCTTTATTTTGTGTTAGTCACATATCATACAAGACCAGTGGAAATTTCAATAAACAAACGCGCAAGCCCACCCCTTTGGTGGCTCATGTTACCCCCCCCCAGTTTAAAAAAAATAAAATGCTAAACATCTTACCTTTAGAAATATTTCTCCATGCCTTGCCAAGTTAGGCCCCTTCCATCTGTCCCCACATGCTATTTATGTGAAACTATATTCATTTTAAAATCCATGGACAAATGTGTATGTGTATTCATATACATTGAAAACCATGGGGGCCAAACTCTGTCTGACCTGTGTTGCCCTCAGAATATTTTTCTGGGAATCATCCATACTTTGTGTCCCCACTTAACGTCCGCATCCTCATGTCTATCCTGTAATTTTCAAGAGTTGTGGTTACATCACAGGGGAAAATTTTTAATTTTTTGTCCATTTAGTTGCAGATCAGAACTAATAATTCGACAGTACTACTAATTCGTAAACTTTATTGGTTGAATAGTCTCCAACCATTCTTTGGCTGCCACATATTTTGGCTTTACTGTCATAAGTAGCTTTGGGATATAAATACTTAGCTTTCATAGACTTTTCTCAGCACTGTCCCAGGGGTTTGTATCAGTTTATGCCTATCCATTTTCACCTCCTTCTCTACTCCCTAAAGGTACCTTCTTATTCCTTATTACTGGCTGATTTTAAACCATTTCTTTAATCCTTTGAGAACTTCATTCAATGCATTCCCTAAACTCCTCCTGATCTTCTCTACCTCCTTAGCCTCCAATTTCATTTTCTCTAATGAAGACACATCAACTCAAATCTGTGATGCCAATATAGTTCTGGGGTGGGCATTCACTGAAGCACTGTAGATCTACCAGGAGCCACACCCCTAAAAACCGGAGTTCTCTTCTCCCAAAAGCCATCATGTGGTCCATGTTTTTCCCCATCTGGGAGGGAGGATCAGAACTTCTCCAACTTCAATGATAGGAGGTTGGGAACGGAAATTGATCTTTTGCAGGGTCTTTTGCATACAAACCAGAACTCGTAGGAAATTCGTGAATTGGATGGGAGTACCTTCCATGTGCCAGTAGACACTAATTTTTCTCTGATCCGCTTAGATATGGGGGGGGGGGGGGGGGGGGGGGAGTGGCTTTTTAACTTACAACCTTTCAGTCTTTCCAACCAATTCCCGGAGCCCTGGGGTGGAATGGAGATATGGTTAATGCCATAGTTTTTCCCTTTGCAACTGAGTTATTTCACAGTCCCATGTATACTTTGAACGTGAACCAGTTTTATAATTTAATATTGTTTAATTCCATCCAATGGACCAATACACTTCACTGATGAGGACCGCATCCATATATAGGTAGGGAGATAAAAATTTGAAGGGGGAGGTTTGATACTACATCTATAAAGCAAAATAATAGTAGTGGTGCAACCCTGGAGCGTGTGAGCTACCCAACCATGAGTTCATGAGCAGATTTTTAGTCACAGGCATGTGTCTGCTTTGTGACACAGACCTTAAAAATAATCAGGAAGACATCAGTTACCTCCATATCATTCATGCCACGATTACACCCGTGGGACATTATCCTTTGGGAATGGTAGGGTTCCCATCAAATGGCATTCACAGGTGCACAGCTCTGTAAGACGGGGAGGATAATCTTTGACTCCACCATTAGCCTGGCTGGCACCTATCCCAGTGCTGAGAGGACAGAGAAAGAGAGAAATGAAGTTCTTTGGATCAGATATCACTTGATTTCTTCATGGGTTCGTGTGACCAATGTGGGTGGGGAATATCTTAGGCAATACACCAAGACTCGTGCCTTTGGCAGAAACACTGCTCATCCATGTTCGGAGGTCTCCTTTGTGTCACAAAAATCTAGGACAAGGAAACAGCCCGAAAATTATCATAAACTGAAATAGACACGGCGAGTATGAATACGCTGGTATACAATGTAAGGGTCATTCATCTATAAAGAAAATGAAATTAGCATTTTGCAGAATAATTTGTTGGTGATGTGCGGTGAAACATGTATTTCAGGACCAGGGAAACCTAGACTCAGAAAGACAAATGCCAGGTGGGTTTTCTCATTCAAATGATGGAATTTTTTGGTAATTTAATCTGTAGATTTTGGTGGTTAATTTGGATATGTAGAGTATGGCAGGGAACGAGAATGGGGGATCATGGTTGGGGGAGAAGAAGGTGACAATATCGGTAGTACACGGATCGGTATATTAGACATTGAAGGGTTTTTTTTCAAGGTGGGTATAGATACGATAATACTTGATAGTGAGTGCATTCAATTATTTTTCAGTCCCTGCCAAACACACAATAAATATATGAATAAGCACAAGGGCAAGATGCTGTTCAGAGAAAGGGTCTATCATGGAATTTACAAGTTCAGCTTTGAACTCTCTAGACTGACTGTCCTCTTTAGAATTGCAAATATAAAATAAATGATATGGTTTTGGACTTCTAGGCCGGCTAAGAAAAGGAAAGAAGTACAATATTTTTGTTCAAAATGCTGTTTTACATTATTTCCAGCCAAACAATTAATTTCTTTTTAGTATATTCTAAGAATTAACTATCCATTATTGATGAATAGATGAAGATAACGAATATGGTATTGGAAAAATAGTGTCAGTTGGTAGACAAGTTCATGCCCCTTATTTCAAATTCTTGTGAATCAAATAGACAAACACACAACATATATATGAGAATATAATAGATATAATAAATAATAATATACATTCTATAGTGTTAATAGTGTATGTGACAGGGACCATCAATCAATTTAAAGTATATGGGGATGCCAATAGCTGAATTTCTAATTTTACTTACTAAAAATTGGCATAATAATAGTATCAAAAAGAAATTTCTGAAGCAACTAGAAAAGGGAAAATAAATCTACTTATCTTATTTGTAAAATGTCAGATAAATATGAAAATAATAGATAAAATCAGTTATATCTTATTCCCTAGTCCAATTGAACTTACATATTTAATAAAGAAAGGACTTAAGCAGTGAATAAGCCCATTTTTATAATAGTAGATAATTTCTGTGTATTTAAAATGTATGTAAAAACATGGCAGATTTTGTGTATTGACTAAGAGCTATTTCATAAATGATACAGTAGACACTCCCAAATCACCATTTCACTTCCAGTGTGGATCTCAGGGACCAAAGGCAAAGCTCCATTTTTCGGATCCATTAATGATATGACAGTAATCCATATGGATTGCAATGTACACTGGGTATTGACTACATGCAGAACATTACACTAGATATGTTACATATGATGATGCGTTTAATCTACACAACGTTTCCATTAAGTTATTGCTGTCATCTCTGCTCTTATGGAAATTAGGAAACAAGACACAAAAATGTAAGCGTCTTTCGCCGACAACCTCACTGATAAGCCAACAGAAAAAAAAAAGCAATTCCCTAACGCAATAATAACTTTTTGCAAAATGATTCAATGGTCTCGCGATTAAAAAAGGCTAGGTAGGAGTGTTTGTTGACTCATGTCACACAGAGCGACGACCAAAAGAGTGGCACCATTCCAGCTAGTGTACTAACAGCCTACCACCTGGTAAAGCATGTCCCCCTGAAAAATCCTTTCACCTCATAGCCACAACCCCATAGATTTTTGGCCCCTTCTCTGGTTTTAATTCTTGTTCCTAGTCAGTAAAGCAATGAGGTGTCCACATAACTTTGTTATTTGGGCCTGCAGACTTTTTATGTGGCTGTCTGTCTCAATTGAATCTAGTGTATAAAACCATCAAATAATCCATGCGGCCTGTTAATAGCTGGAAGCCAAATCGTATTCTTAAAATTGGGCTCTGTTCAAATTTGTTGTGAGATGTTTTGTTATGGTAGTGGTCTTAAATGCTATGTTTGTATATTCAATATATTTGGATGATTCACAAGGTGTTATACCTTAATCTTTCACATCAAAACATTTGAGGCACCTGGAAGGTAAATGTGGTGTGTCCTAGTTTGGTTCTTCTATGTTCTGATGCATAACTGTCAGGCGGCCAGGAACTTATGATACTGGGACAGGGTAATTTGACTTAATCCAGGGACAACGGGGTAGGAAGTTAGGACAGACGCCGGGCAATAATGCCACTGAAACAATGGCGCCACCGACGAAATGCCGCTCATCCTTGCTGCTCTAACCGCCATGAGGTTCTGATAAACCTCAGAAACCACCTCCCATGGGTGCACCATGGCACAATTGTGGCTTGAGATCTAACCCGAAGAAGGGAGATGTAGGTGAGGGGAATTCAACCTGAGTAAAAGTATACGAAGAGCAATAAGTACATCGATACTCTGAACCTATGAGCCATCTCTCCAGCCCCAAGTTAGTGTGCTTTTACTCTAAACTCCTAAGAGAATGTGGAGAAAATCTTGTCTAGTGAAAATAAGTCCTATAAAATTTCAGGCTTGTAATCCTAGGAAAGGATAAAAGGTTAGAACCTAGGACAATTTTCATTCACATTTGTGAACCAATTTTATTAGATAGGTTGAAGTAAAAGACAACATGCACAGAAGGCATAGATTTTCTTTAAAAGAACACAGGAAAGAAGAAAGGCAACTTCATGTTATGATCTGACAATGGGGAGAGGGAGGAGAAGGTAGTAAATGGGTTTTTGAAGGATACCAAACATCTTGTTACCGAAAAGCAAAAATAAAGACCAAAAACACAAGGAGAAAGTAGAAAAAACAGTAGGCAAAAGAAAAGGCGAAATCCTCCTCCAGCCCATTACGTTTTGGATTACTTCCCCATCTCCTCTTTTCCTATTGCGTCAGCGCCCCCCCGATCGCCCCTTACCCGCTCACGCTTTTTCCCACTTGTCTTATGTTTCAGTAGCAGGGGGTAAATGGTCATTTGTTGGTCCTTCTCGAAGGCAAATCGTGAAGCTTGGTTGAGCAGCAAGTTTCCGTACCCTCTATTCATTCTCTTTTGTTTTTCTANACCACCCTCCTTTAGGATTTTTCCTAACTGCTCTGTAAACATCCTCATCTATATGCCAAAATGATGACTCCTTAATCAGTACTATGAGATGGGAGATTTGTTTACTAGATATTGTTTAAGTAAAATCACTGCTGGAGTCATCTACAAAGTAATGGAGGAAGCAAAAGCAGGACTGGCTGGAGGGAGGAGATGGGCTGCCATCTGAAACAGGAAAAGCGTCACTTGTCTACAGGAGTTCTCAAGTTTGGATAATCCTTTAGAGTCGTGACAAAGACTGGCAAACAGAGGGCTGTATGTATGGCAGTGCTGGCCATTTGTTAGTGGAGGGCTGCCTTTGGGAGAAGTGGGAACCTGTAGGTAGTTCCCTTACATTCATTGGCACTTAAGGAGAGTGGAAAGCCAAAAGGTATCTGCTGAGAGCAATTCACATTGTAAAGAGGAAAAGATATATGTTAGGTTATAAGAAAACTCCTAGGCAGCAAACCATTATGTGCACTACAGTGAACATCAGCATGAGTCTCACTAACCAGATTAGAAGTATTCACTAACAAAAAACATAAAGCACAAAAATGTATTTCTGGGGCTGGAGAGATGGCTCAGCACTTAGGAATACTTGCTATTCTTCCAAAGGACCTGGGTTCAATTCCAGGCACTCACATGACAGCTAACAAACACCCATAATTCCAATGCTTGGGAATCTGACATCTTCTGGTGCAGGCACTGCACACCCATGATGTACTTATGTATGTGCAAGCATTACAGCTAAAAATAAGAAATGAAGGACTTAAACAAAAACATTTCTGATGTTTACCTATTTTAAAAATGATGTTGCTGTGTGAATACTGGTAGTAGGAATTTTAAAAACATAACCAATATGTTAGTAAATAAACTGTAGTTTTATATTAATAGTACTTTAAGTATGACACTAATTGTATTTAGACCCTATTTATCTAGACATTCAATTGCTAAATACTATACTAGGTACCATCCTGGATGCAGGGGAAAAATGACAAAATTAGTTCTATCCTACTCACAGAGTTGATTGAGAAAAATTAGTTAAACAAGAAAATCTCCCCTAGGTCATTATCACTGCATTCAAGGAAATCATGACACATTCATTTTATTTTACAAAATATTTGTAATCGTGTGTGTGTGTGTGTGTGTGTGTGTGTGTGTGTGAGAGAGAGAGAGAGAGAGAGAGAGAGAGAGAGAGAGAGAGCCTGCAGGGGCCAGAAGTTTCTTCCTGGGGCTGGAGTCATAGTAAGTTTTCAGCCACCTAATGTGGAGGCTGACAACTGATCTCAGTCAACCACTGAGTCATCTTTCCAGACCCATATCTCTGTTTTTCATAGGGGAGACTAATGAATAGGATAAGATGATAGTCACCAATTGACCAAAATAAAAAAATACACATTTGTAAAAAAAATGGTTTCTATTTATAGCTACAAAACTATTTTGTAAACAATAAGATTTGCAAATAAACATAATAATGATTAAAATAGGAAAGAGTTAAGTGGGAATCTGATAAACAGACTAAGTTGTGAGAACTTAGACATAGTGTAAGCACATGATGGAGAGGTGGAGCGAAAGCTGAAGAGCTGCTTTTCAGAAGTGACTGAAACCAAAATTCCTACTTTTCTCCTAAATATTCTTTATGTTTTGTGAGAATATTTGTTACTTTTCCACCAGTTGTTCTTCTCTGAACACAAACACACTTACCACTCTTGGCAACCCCCATGGAACTTAGCAGGAGGTTTTTCACATCATTGTCATTCAATATATCTTTGATTAAATAGCTATAAAATTCATTAANAAAAAAAATGGTTTCTATTTATAGCTACAAAACTATTTTGTAAACAATAAGATTTGCAAATAAACATAATAATGATTAAAATAGGAAAGAGTTAAGTGGGAATCTGATAAACAGACTAAGTTGTGAGAACTTAGACATAGTGTAAGCACATGATGGAGAGGTGGAGCGAAAGCTGAAGAGATGCTTTTCAGAAGTGACTGAAACCAAAATTCCTACTTCTCTCCTAAATACTCTTTATGTTTTGTGAGAATATTTGTTACTTTTCCACCAGTTGTTCTTCTCTGAACACAAACACACTTACCACTCTTGGCAACCCCCATGGAACTTAGCAGGAGGTTTTTCACATCATTGTCATTCAATATATCTTTGATTAAATAGCTATAAAATTCATTAATTTCAAATACAAGAAAGTGGCTCTTTGGAGTTTTTTAAGACTATTCTATAATCAAGCTAACATTATTCTCTGATTTAAATTTAAAATAAAGCTGAGTGGGTTCTTTTCATGTTGTTGTTTTTAAACAGCATGAACTCTGGCCAAAAGCACTCCAAGAACTAATCCGAGTGAGTCACCTGTATTTCCTGGTGAAGTAGCAAATTTCACAACAGATGAAAAATATGAAGTCTCAAGATATTAATTAACTTGATTTGGTAACATGTAGGTAAATGGTAGAATAAAGAGTCCCACTAGATTTTCTGATTTTCTCTATTTAACTGTTAAACATCAAAATGGGGTCATAATGGTTAGACTTTCTGAGTCATTTCCTTCTGTTTTGAATAACTAATATATCATTATTGCTAGGTCCATAGCTTTCATTGTCAACAATAAAGCCACTCAGGGGAAATAAAAGTTCTTGTCTTTAATGCATTTTTTATTTTTGTATGTCATTCTAAAGGATAGCTGCTACATTTATTAGTAGCAAACAAAAAGACAAGAAATAAAAGGAAGAAACAAAGGAAGATAGGATAGGGAAGGGAGGGGGAAAGGGAAGGTTAAAAATTACCCAAATGATCATGGGTTGGAGTATTTGATTGACAGCTTTGGCCACTGTTCTGGGAGATGGTAGAACATTTGTGGTGGTGGTTTATCTAGCAGAAGGAAGCCTTGAAGATATTTGCCTCTTGTTCTAGCCTGAATTCTCTGCTTCCTGTAACAATTCACCATAATCTCCTATCACTCTCATCTGAGCTGCTACAGCCACCAGATCTTCCCCACTATGATAGACTAGACTGTATTTTGTAAAGAGTGAGCCAGAAGAAACCTCTCTTCCCTTAGAAGTTCTTTACCATGTTTTCTTTCCATATGTAACATGAATCAGATGTTTTTTTTTTCTTAAGTCACATTTTCAAGCTATTATTGTAAATAAAATAGACCCTATACCAAATCAAGACAAAGGTGGCTTCCTGATTAAGCCGCCCAACTACTAGGACTATTAAATAACGGTGTCAAAACTTATACCCCACATCAGAGACTGAATGTCAGGTAGGATGCTAGATGCCTGTCCAAGACAGTATTAATAAGTTGATATATATTATGCCAGTTGAACAACAAATGACATTATGTATGTGAGAATGTGACACTGTCTTTATAAATGAACCATTTAGTTATGTTAGGCTGTTACGTCAATAACTTCCTTGCCATTTAAATGAAGGTGAAGTAGACAAAAATTTTATTATTGCCAGTTTTCATGCCGAGCCAAACAAAGGCCTGTGAGTTCACATGTTATAATACCTCCTTCTAGGTCTGGTTTACTGAGATCCTCTCCAAACAAAACTAGACCCCATGGAAGGTAGAAAAACATAGCCCAGAGCTAGAACCTGGGTATATGGTATCTTCTGTAACCAAAATGAATTGCAGGTAAGATCAAGAGTCTTGAGATTGAATGATGCTGCCCAATCATTGATTTGGGCTTATTAAGATCACAGTAGGATCACAAGTGTCTTTACAAATGGGAGAAAAGAGTCTCAGAGTGAGAAGTTATGATGAAAGCAACGACTAGAGAGATGTGGATATAGTGTGCGGCTGGCTTTGAAGGTGTAGAAAAGAGTGGTCAGGAAAGAAAGGTAGGTGGCCTCTAGAAGCCAGAAAATCAGAGAAAACAACTCATCCCTTGTGGTCATTTTCAAGAGTTCTGACCTTATGAACCATAAGATAATTAATCTGTGTTGTTTTCAGTAACTAAATTTGTGATAATTTGTTACAAAATCGATGTGAGATTGATATTAGTCCCAGTTTCCATCTCAAAAAGAAAACATTCTCTCTTTTTTTTTTGAATTTTAAACAATCAATCCTTTATTGAGTATAAGAAAATCATGAGAAAAACTTACTTTAACAGTAACTGTTGCTTTTCTATAATATGAATATGAATGCTCATGCTTAGCTCACTTTATTGAGTATAAGAAAATCATGAGAAAAAAACTTATTTTAATGGTGACTGTTGATTTTCTTTTTTTTTAATTTATTATTATTTTTTTTATTGATGCTTTGTGTATTTCATACAACATTTTCCAATTCAGTACAGGCATATATCCCCTTCCCTTCCCCCCGCCCCACCCCTACCCATCCCAGATCATGCATTCTGCCATAAGTTTTCTGCATCTTTCTCTGCTTTTTTGTTTTGTTTTGTTTTCATTTTTTTTAACAATAAGTGATAATTTGTGAGTACAAGCATCCTTAATGTAAAACCAATTTGCAAGCAGTTGTGCCCAAACCCACACAGCTCATGGGTCCCACCATCCACCAGGGGGGGGGCTTGTATGTTCAATCAAGTTGATCAAATGAGTGTCCAGTCTATATTGTTAAACAGAAGATAAATAAAAGACACAGATTCACAGTATCATCACTCTGTGTGGTGTGAAGATTAAGTTCATCTAACATAATATATGGGGAGAATATGCAAAGGACGATTTATGTTTTGGGTTGCCATGGTGATTATTAACACTACATTTATATAATGTATTATTGAAAATAATATAAGCCAATTTATATAAAAGAAATTAATGCAATATATTCCTATGGTTCATTACATATGCATAACCATTTGAAACAAAATTTTTGTTTTCATATTGACTATGTTCTAATGATGCTTTGAGTGTGCAATACATGCATACACATACATACAAACACACATGTAGAAAGAAAAGGAAGAGGGAGGGAGAGTGTGTATTTTCTATATTATATGGAAAGCACCATCATCCTAATTTCTTCATTATCATTATATTTCAGTAATTTATTAAGTCATACTTTCATTTCTGAATATTCATGATATAATTTCAGTAGATTTATCATTAGGAAATATTTCAGATATTATGTCTGTAACTAATTTGGGGGCTATGTCATGGTTTCCCAAACTTCTTGAAGCTTTTTTTTTTACTTTCACACATATTTGATCAGTTCTCCTTCTTTTTACATTTCTCCACTTCAAATGAGCTTTTCCCTTAACACTGAGATACTAAGAATTAGTGGACTTAAAAGTAGTTCATTCTTTAAGAAATTTCCATTATGAACATGAATCTTTTTTGGTAGATATTTAGTGTCTTGGCATTTCTAACATTCATTTAAATTATGGTATAGTTAAAAAGCATGCATTTAACAACATGTGTTTACAAACATATATATTTGAAGGTGAAATGAAATAATATACTTTTAAAAGAACATTAATGTACATAAAGATATGCAAGTAATTGTAACAGCTGTTTTTATGGTTATCCATATTATACCTTATCCTAAGATTGAAGCATGCATGACCTCATTGTTTCTATGGATCAGAATCTGTCCAGGCTTAACAAAGCCCTCTGGCTTCAACGGTCTGAGGCCAATGACAATATATCCAGGTGACTGCCATCTTCTCAAGAATATATTGGGGCAGAAACCCCTTCAGAGTCATCCATATTACTGTCAGCTAGGCTTGGAGGAGACTTCAGTCCCCAGCTTGCCTTAACCTTGAGGAAACCTCTGTTTTGGTGGACTTTATAGAATAGCTCACAACATGGCAACCCATTTGCCTCAGAACAAGTAAGAGAACCCCCATCCAAATAGCCAATATACACTAGTAATTTAATGTTAGTAGTAAAATACCATTGTTCTAGTTAAATGCACATTATGAAGCATAACTCAAAAAAAAAAAAAAGGAGGCGACACACAAGAGAACAAATTCCAAGAAATGGACGTCATCATTATATTAGAAATTGTTTATAATTTCTATATTCCAGTTTTCTAAAATGTTCTACACCAAAATTCTGGCCACTGGCCAAAGCATTTTCCATTAAAAGGAGCATCAGCTAGTTCGCGGAAGCCAAAATAGACATAGGAATCCACTTTTGAGACTCCATTTCCTTAAACATTTGAATGCATATTTCCTTGATTATTTTGTGTATGAGGAATACTTTATAACTTTCCTTACTGTAAAGTCTTATCTAGTGCTGGGCCTGGGTAATGGAAAATGCCAAGCTGCAAAGTTTTGCAAAACACTTGGTTTCAGGGGAAAAACAGATTAATGCTCTCTTAACTATGACTGCACTAGTGGGTACAGCATACAATCACGATTTCCAAAACAATTATTTTGAATTTAATAGCTCTCCAAGTCTTTCTCTGGTGCTGCGACAAGACTACTGATTTAATAGTGCACCAAGCTGCTATAAACCAGAGGTTAAAACCCGTGGTTAAATGACGCGGGTGAGAGGTATTGAAAGCTATCGCCACGTGGATATTCTCAGGCTCCAGGAAGGTGGCAGGAGGAGGGCACTCTGAGGAAGGGGGTAAAGAGTAAAATAGAACAAAGCAGGAAAAGCCAACAGGCAGCTGAGCTTTTTAATAGCCTCGGATACTGCCAATTTTTCTCTTTTCCTTTTTTTTTTTTTTTTTTTTTGTCACTCCAAATGTTAAATTGAGGTGATTATAAACCTATTGTTTGTTTAGTTTTGCTTTCAGTTAAAAAGTGTAAATGAAAAGACAGTGGGGATAGAGTGTAGAGAGAGCTTTTGACAACTGATGGCTGGAATGCCCATTACCCATAATCATAATAATATAAACCCTATGGACAACGTGGGGGAGGAAACCTCTCACAGGGGAGGTGCTGGAAATGACCCAGCCTTGGCAGACCCCCAGGCCATCACAGGACTGAAATTGCCAAACCCCAGAGGGAGAAGCACTGACGGTTGCCAACATGGCAGGCTCTGACAGCTCTGCTCTGAAATGACAATGGAAAGCCAGAGTATTGAAGGTATGCTGATTGGCAGGACTGACAAAATGGAGGCATGGGCTGCTTGCCTGGAGGGCCCAAGACCTGGGAGCAGAGTTGTAAGAGGCAGAGAGTTACAGATGAACCCATATGCCAGAGAAAGGTTTACCTGCTCAGAAATCAGATAAAGGACTGGGACAAAGCTTTAAATTCAGGACACAAAACACAAAAAAAGAGAGAAAAAATAAGACAATGGGCACTCTTCATATGGTAAAAATGTTTATAATCCCATCAATGCAGGGGAGCATGTGTGTTTTTGTTTTGTTTTGCTTTGCTTTATTTTGTTTTAGTGCACATATCATAACAGACCAGTGAAATTTCATAACAAACCCACCCACCCTTTGGTGGCTCTCCAGTTTAAATAAAAGACTAACATCTACCTTTAGAAATATTCTCATGCCCTTTCCATTTAATGCCCTTCCATCTGTCCCCACATGCTATTTATGTGAAACTATATTCATTTTAAAATCCATGGACAAATGTGTATGTGTATTTCATATAAATGAAACTCATGGGGGCACACATCTGTCTGACCTGTGTTGCTCAACATTGTTTCTGGGAATCATGCATACTGTGTGTCTTAACTTCTCATCCTCATGTCTATCTGTAATTTCAAGGTGTGGTTACATCACAGATTTTTTTTGTCCATTTATGATGTCAGATCAGGACTATCATTCTACATTCTACTATTCGTAAACTTTATTGTGAATATTCTCCAACCATTCTTTGGCTGCCACATATTTTGGCTTTACTGTCATAAGTAGCTTTGGGATATAAATACTTAGCTTTCATAGACTTTTCTCAGCACTGTCCCAGGGGTTTGTATCAGTTTATGCCTATCCATTTTCACCTCCTTCTCTACTCCCTAAAGGTACCTTCTTATTCCTTATTACTGGCTGATTTTAAACCATTTCTTTAATCCTTTGAGAACTTCATTCAATGCATTCCCTAAACTCCTCCTGATCTTCTCTACCTCCTTAGCCTCCAATTTCATTTTCTCTAATGAAGACACATCAACTCAAATCTGTGATGCCAATATAGTTCTGGGGTGGGCATTCACTGAAGCACTGTAGATCTACCAGGAGCCACACCCTTAAAAGAAGCTGATGTTCTCTCTCCCAAAAGCCATCAGGTGTCCATAGTTCCTCAGCTGGGAGGAGGATCATGAACTTCTCCAACTTCATGATAGGATGTTGACTAACTTGATCTTTTGCAGGTCTTGTGCATACAACCAGAACTGCTATGAATTCGTGAATGATGGGATCCTGTCATGTCCAGTAGACACTAATTTTCTCTGATCCTCTTAGATATTGGCTCTTACTTACAACCTTTCCATTCTTTCCAACAATTTCCCTGAGCCTTGGGGTGGAATGAGATATAGGTAATCCATATGTTCCCTTTGCAACTGAGTACTTCACAGTCATTATACTTTGAACATTGACCAGTTATAAATTTATATGTTAATCACCATCCAATGGACCAATACACTTCACTGATGAGGACCGCATCCATATACAGGTAGGGAGATAAAAATTTGAAGGGGGAGGTTTGATACTACATCTATAAAGCAAAATAATAGTAGTGGTGCAACCCTGGAGCGTGTGAGCTACCCAACCATGAGTTCATGAGCAGATTTTTAGTCACAGGCATGTGTCTGCTTTGTGACACAGACCTTAAAAATAATCAGGAAGACATCAGTTACCTCCATATCATTCATGCCACTATTACACCCGTGGACATATCTTGAGATGTAGGTCATCAATGGCATTCACAGGGTGCACAGCTCTGTAAGACTGTGGATGATATCTTTACTCCCCCGTATCCTGCTGGCACCTTCCAGTGCTTGGAGAGACAGACAGAAAAGATGAAGTTTCTTGGTCAATATCAACTTGATTTCTTCATGTTCTGTGACCAATGTGTGTGATATCTTAGGCAAATACCCCAAGACTCTTTCTTTGTTCAGAAACACGTGCTCATCCATGTTCAGGTCTCCTTTGTTCACAAGAGCTAGGACAAGGAAACAGCCTAAATATCCATAAACTGATAGACACTGCGAGTATGATACCTGTATACAATGTAATAGTCTTCAGCTATAAAGAAAATGAAATTATGCAATTTGCAGATAAGTTGATGAAGCTGGTGAACATTGTATTCAGCAGGGCAACCTAGACTCAGAAAGACAAATGCCATGTGTTCTCATTCAAATGTGGATTTTAGTATTTAATCTTTAGATTTGTGTTTAATTTGGAGTATGTATAGTATGCAGGGAACTAGAATGGGATCATTGGTTAGGGGAGAAGAGGTGACAAAGATCGTAGTACACATATCGGTATATTCCTTGAAAGGGTTTTCAAGGATTGGTATAATACTATAATACTTGAAAGTGATGTTCAGATTCACTTATTTCAGTCTGCCAAACACACAATATATGAATAAGCACAAGGGCAAGATGCTGTTCAGAGAAAGGGTCTATCATGGAATTTACAAGTTCAGCTTTGAACTCTCTAGACTGACTGTCCTCTTTAGAATTGCAAATATAAAATAAAATATATGGTTGGACTTTCTAGGCTGCTAATAAAAGGAAAGAGTACATATTTGTTCAAAATGCTGTTTTACATTATTTCCAGCCAAACAATTAATTTCTTTTTAGTATATTCTAAGAATTAACTATCCATTATTGATGAATAGATGAAGATAACGAATATGGTAATGGAAAATATGTCCATGGTATACAAGTTCATGCCCCTTATTTCAAATTCTTGTGAATCAAATAGACAAACACACAACATATATATGAGAATATAATAGATATAATAAATAATAATATACATTCTATAGTGTTAATAGTGTATGTGACAGGGACCATCAATCATTTAAAGTATATTGTATGCATAGATGAATTTCTAAAATTACTTTAATAAAAATTGATAATAAATATATCAAAAGAAAATTTCTGAAGCAACTAGAAAATGGAAAATAAATCTACTTCTTTTGTAAAATGTATATATAATATGAAATATGTATATGAAATATATATATGAAATCAGTTTATCTTTTCCTAGTTCCAATGAAACTACATATTTAATAAGAAAGGCCTTAAGCAGTGAATAACCCATTTTTATAATATTATATAATCTGTGTATTTAAAATTATTTAAAAACCATTGGCAGATTTTGTGTATTGACTAAGAGCTATTTCATAAATGATACAGTAGACACTCCCAAATCACCATTTCACTTCCAGTGTGGATCTCAGGGACCAAAGGCAAAGCTCCATTTTTCGGATCCATTAATGATATGACAGTAATCCATATGGATTGCAATGTACACTGGGTATTGACTACATGCAGAACATTACACTAGATATGTTACATATGATGATGCGTTTAATCTACACAACGTTTCCATTAAGTTATTGCTGTCATCTCTGCTCTTATGGAAATTAGGAAACAAGACCAAAAATGTAAAGCGTCTTTACCAAAACCTCACTATAAGCAACAGAACATAGAGCAGTCTAACACAAATATACTTTTGCAAAATGTTGCCAATGTCTCTCGATTAAAAAAAGATAGTAGGTGTTTCTTGAATTCATGTAACAAAGCAGCAAAGCCCAAAGATGCCATTCCAGCTGTGTCTAACATACACCTGGGAAAGCAGTGTCACCTGAATCCATTTCAAATCATGCAAACAGAAACATAGTTTTGCCAATTATCTGGTTAATTCTGTTAATTTCAGTAAAGCAATGAGGTTTCAAAATAAATTTTATTTGGCCTGAAGCTTTTATTTGGCTGTCTGTATCAATTGAATATAGTGTACAATCAATAAATCATGAGCTCTTGATAGCTGGATCCAAATCTGTATTATTAAATTGTCTCTTGTTCAATTTGTTGTGAGATTTTTTTTATGTAGTGTCTTAAATACTATGTTTATTATCATATATTTGGATTATTCAAAGGTTTCTACTTAATCTTTTCCATAAAACATTTGATGCACATTGAGGATGTGGTGTGTCCTAGTTTGGTTCTTCTATTGCTGTGATAAATGTAATGATGAAAAGGAACTTGTCTGGGAAAGGGTATATTTTACTTATCCAGGGACACTGGGGTAGGAATTTAGGACAGGAGCCTGGAATAATGAACTGAAACATGGAGCACAGAGAAATGCAGCTTAATGAATTGCTGCTCTACTCCATGCTTTCTGATATAACCTCAGACCACCTCCAGGGGTGGCACCATGCACAATGGGCTGAGATCTACCTCATCATCCAGAAATTAAGAAAATGCCTCATCTTTCATATGGTAGAAACCAACAAGGAAACCTTAACTCCCTTTTACACTTTATGGTTAGTAGCAGGGGGGAAATGCATTTGTTGGTCATTTCGAGGCAAATCGTGAAGCTGGTGAGCAAGCAGTTTCTACCTCTATTCAGTCTCTTTGTTTACTAGAAATGGGAATCCTGGCCTCTTGGAAAGAAAAAAAACTCACCATTCTGCATTTAGCTGCATCCATATATTGCATATCTGTATTTTTGCTTGTATTGTTAAAAATTCACATAATAAACAACGTCGTGATGAAAAAAAAATTGCCTTAGCAGATATGGCCGCAGACCAATATGCTGGAGGAAGAGGTTTCCTCTCTCCAGGTGTGTCAAGGTGACAAATGAAACTATAAAATACATGGTAAAATCCATAACATTGGGTAGGAGAGGACTGGGTTAGAAGACAAAGGAGGTGAAAGGGGCTGAAGTGTGAATTGTCTTTATTGTAAATTAGCACCTTTGTTCCCTCCACCTCAGAGGCCTTAAATGATGTTTGTGTATTTATTCTAAGGATCACTTGTAGAGAGGCTGTTAACTGTCACCAAGTGAATTTCACATGATCATTCTACACCCATTTATTTCCCATGGCTTCTGCTATAGAAAAGGATATTTCATGTTGCCATGTGCTACCTAGATCTTAATTCCTAGATGAGTTTGGTTTTGTTTTGCAGTTGAATGATAAGAAAGGCTATTTGAGCACTTTGATCCTAATGTTCATTTTATGCCAAGGTCCTACATTCTCCTTCATAGAACTGAAAGCTTTCACGTAATGTATAATTAAATTAACCATAACGAAACCTTACATCTATGATGCATCTGTTAACTTTTGATTACATCATTGAATAATAACTTTCAAAAAGTTTCGTACAATTTCTTGTAGACTCTGACAAAACATCAATAGAGAAGGTACCTCAATTCCGAAATTTAAATAAAAACTTTAAAAAGTCTCTGGCTCCTATCACAATGGCATGGAAAATTCTTAGCATGCACATTTGGCAGAGGATCACTTTTCTCCTGAGTTACAGGGAACCCTTTAATGTTCTCTCCTATCTTCCCTCTAGAACAGAATTGCTCTTAGAGAACTACCCATTGGTTGTTGCTCTTCACAACTGAGACTTACAAAATGGATTCTGGCTGATGAGCAGGGAAGGAAAATTTGTAAATTTTGGAAAGTTTGAAGATGCCAGAGTTAGCATTTGCATTCAGTTGTTATAGCAGGATTTTTTTCGTATCATTTTTATGAAATTTACAGACTATCATAAGAGAAGAAGAGAAAGGTTTACTGGATTAGAAACTCCAAAAGAAATTAACATTAACTATTGAAAAAGTAAGTATGCTTTTCAAGAAAAGAGGTCACTGTCCCATATAATCTGATTTACTGAGACCTACTAGATATGGACAACAGATAGATATTAGGTAGGTAGATAGACATTAGGCAGATAGGTATAATTTTCCTCTTAATACCAACCAAAACTCTACACCAAGACCCTTTCTTAAAAACATAAATAAGCAAATTAACTAATGTATAATAAAGTAATCATTAAGTCAGTGTATGGATATAATAATTGGTTGCTGAAGTTGATAACCTAGAAGAAATAATGGAAAATAAATTAAGGACAATAAAAAGGAAAAATTCTAAAACAATAGTTCTTACTAAAATCAATTTTAATGTGTCTACTTTTTAAACTTGCTAATTTCCATTATATCTACCTCTGATAAAATTAATTTATTCAGAATTAATTTTACCTGTGTCAATAACACCTCTGGGGTTTCAGAGACACCACAGTGGTTAAGAGTGTTTGCTGATTTTCCAGAGGCCCAGAGTTCGATGCTCTCAACTGCCAATAACTACAGCTCCAGAGAATTCAACATCCTTTCTGGTGACAGCAGCACCCTCACATAAATACACTTACAGAGAATACACACACACACACATATATATATATATATATTATATATATAATACATAATAATTATGTAAAATATTAAAATATTTAACGAAAAAAGAAAGAAAATAACAGTTCTTTTTTTTCAAATTCTAAGCATAAAGATTCATGAGACATTCTCTAAAATTGATTAAGGCTAAGTAGGCCACATTCTTTTAGTATTGATTATGGAAAATAAAATCCAACCAATAATTATCTGACCTTAGTCATAGGACGTTGGAGAATAAAAATGTTCCTATCATGTGCTAACATGTTGAGAGATAAGTCAGTGACATTACATAGACAGGATGTGGTAAGCACTGTGTATGCCCTGATATTAAAAAAGAGAAATAAAATCATTGACCAGATACAAACCTTCTAAAGCTAACCCTGAGAATAATCTTTAGTCAGAAGAGGGAAGCAAACAGCCAGATGGTTTCAACTCACCAGACCATGAAAAGGGATATGTGATGGTTTAAAATTATCATACGTTTGAAGCCTGACTGCATCTACCTTATGGGACTTTGTCATCTGAATCTCCAAAGGGTAAAGAGGCATCTTTGTTGTAGCCTCTGGAGCCACACAGGGCAAACAGCTGTCAGCCTTATAAGACAAACAGCTGTTATTCAGATTTGTAGGAAGGCAACAGAGGATGTTTTCTGGCATGGGGTTATGGAGTAATGCGCTTGTTCCATGTTGAAAATGAAGTCATGTTAAGGGGACCACTAAAGTGATGCCATAGGTTTTATGGAAGAAACACAGAATCTGAGAATTGATAATGTCCTTGTGATCATCTCATAACCATACACCAAATCTGAGAGTAAATTATGCAGTTCCAGGATATCCTGATTTTAAAAGGAAAGCTAGAGAACCACATAGCAGAAGAATCGACACAGTAAATGGCTTTGGGACAAAACATCCAGTAGAAGTCAGTGTGTGGGAGCAGGGTTGGAGGAGGGAACACAGAGCATAAAACATGCAATCCAGTAGAAGTCAGTGTGTGGGAGCAGGGTTGGAGGAAGGAACACAGAACATAAAACAAGCAGACTCACCTCTTAAACTTAAAAAAGGTGTCATTATCCCTATTGTACATATAACTTAATGGATGATTCTGATTATATGTTAAATACACAGTCTAAAGGAAAATGAGTTTTTCAATGTATTCTAACAGTGTTGATTTGGTCCTTCAGGATCATCTAATCATAACTGACAAGAAATAGAATAGGCTTCTAATAGACATAGTGACTTGGTTGGGCAATCAACAAAGTGTTTCAGAAATGCTCTCCATCATGCAGGATGACTATCAGTAAGTTTTTGGTCTGCTATTTATAAATTAAGTGCAAAATTTTTACTTAAGTAGCCATATTTAAAGAAATGTGGTTTCTAAATTTGAGAATTTATGATTTAGAAAAACAATATACTTCCTTACAAGTTTGCCCATCTAAGAATGATGTCACATGCATGTCCCAACACTCAGGAGGCTGAGAAAGGATAATTGCCAAGTTCCACACCAACCTGTATACACACACACACACACACACACACACACACACGCACACACACACACATATCTCCTCATATGGGACTAATAAGGGCAAATACAGTTTCCTGGGAGGTATTTTTTTTAATTTTTATTTTATTTTATTTATTTCTGTATGTGTACCAATGTACTGTCCGCATGCAGGTTTGTGCACCCGTGCCGTGCAATGCCGCGGAGGTCAGAAGAGGGTCTCGGATTCCCCTGGAACTGGAGTTCTCCTGGAATTGCAGTTTCAGACGGCTCTCGGCCGCCATGTGAGTGCTGGGGATCGAACCTGGGTCCTCTACAAGAGCGGTCGGCGCTCTTAACCACCAGGCCATCTCTCCAGCCCCTAGGAGGTATTTTACACTGACATTTTGGCTTATTATGACATTTGCTACCCATCCCTTATATTGTACTAAGGAAATAGACTAGTTTAAATTTAAAGAGTAATAAGCAAGCCTCTAAAATGTCATAATCAGAAACAGCATCCCGCTCTTCAAATGCAAGTCTAATTCTTCAAATTATTTGCATCTATACATTTAGATTAGGATACAGTGCTTTGTTTTCTCCCACTAGGAGTTAATGATCCCTAGAAGGCGTAATGCTAAGGATGTTAAGCTTGTGCTCCATTCACTCTCAGAGTAAAAGTGGAGCGGAAAACCAAGATCTTCCGTGATTTTTATCTTTCCTTCATTACAACCCACATTTACGAGGCTGGAGTGTTGGCCTAGCGGTTAAGAGTGCCGACCGCTCTTACAGAGGACCCGGGTTCAATCCCCAGCACTCACATGGCGGCTGAGAACCGTCTGAAACTCCAATTCCAGGAGAACTCCAGTTCCAGGGGAATCCGACACCCTCTTCTGATCTCCGCGGCATTGCACGACAGGGGTGCACAAAACTGCATGCAGACAGTACATTCATACACATAAAGAAACAAAAAAAATTAAACAACCCACATTTACTATCACCCTCTATACTTTTCTTCAGAGTACCTCTGTAAACACTTTGCCTTCGTAGTATTTACTAAAATTTGGTACAATATTTCCTCCTCTGAGCTCATGCAACCTTTGAACTAGCTCTGAGCATTTCAGCTGAGTTGAGTGAAAATTAATATTTTTATTTTATTCAAGGATTTCAAACAATATGTTTTGAGTATAACTATCTAATTTAGAATAGACGTTTCTGAATTTTTTGTGTGCCCACTGTATTGAGAAAATATCTAAAAGTGGGTTATGTTTGTCCTGAAAAAACAGTCAAGAAAAGCAATCAGGAAAAGGAGGAGAAAAAAGCAGATACCAATGACCAGAAAATAGAGAAAGCTAAGTGTTGAGAAGAGGAAAGAATGGGCACAGACAGGTTTTAGTGGCCTCTGAGTAAGATGGACTTCTCCATGCCAAGTCCTTGCTTAGAATCCCTTTGTTCTATTGCTCATTTCAGTCAGTCCTTCCTCTTTGAAATCATGTTCTTGGTAAGTTACCTAGCCAAACTTTTTGGTCATCTTCATGTGTTTTCCATGCTTACATATTATAGACTTCAAAAAGTCCACAAGATTCTTTCTTTCCTTTCCATTTGGCAAAAACATTTCTTCCCAAAGATATTATTCTTCAGCCCTCTGAGTAAAAAATGCAGTATTTAAGAGAAGATGCCTATTAGAATTTAACCTTAAATGATTTCACTCAATGAGAAACATAAAATCTAAGACGGTAGTTTTCATAATGGAACGCTGTTCTTGACCTTGGCAATTGCTTTGTGATTGTTTCATTACAATGAGTATAAACAAGTAGAAAAACTGTTCTATGCCAATAATAAAAAATAATCAGTCTTGCTTTCTGGCAGACCCTAGCTATTCACCCAGCACCCCATGACTGGTTGCAGATATTTTCTACAAAGTCCAGAGAACACAGAGAACTAAATTCAAGATTAAACAGGCTTTGTGAAACCAAAATGTGAGGGAAGTACATTTCAATTAAGAGGGGAATGAGGAGAGGGAGTGACAGGGGAGAACCTGTGTGCACAGCAGCCGCCTCTCTAATCTGGGAAAACAGAGACGCTCCTTAGGGCTGAGCTCTTATTGACTAATCAGAGAAATCACAGAGTGAGCTTGAGAGGAACTCCAGAGGAAACAGGGATCTGACAAACGTCCCTGGTAACCTTCAGTGCTTGGACACAAGAACGAGGTTGGCTTTGAACGTGAAAGGAAACCTGCTTGTAAAACAAGCTGAAATGACAGAAAGTTTAATTAAAAGCAGTGGGGGGATTTTTAAAGTGGGAAATAATTAGGGCAGTAAGAAAAATATATATATAAAAAAAAAAGAAATGAAAGAAACCAGATATAAAAGGCAGACTCGGGAGGCGTGATTACCTGTGCAGCTTTCTCCTGACAAGAAGAGTTTGATGTTTTGCTTATTTCTGGGCTAAATTCCTCTGTGTGTGTGTGTGTGTGTGTGTGTGTGTGTGTGTGTGTGTGTGTGTTATTTGTATTTTTCCTAGGGTACAGCTGGGTACGAAAGACAAAGTCTGCCATGATCCAAACTTGATTTAATGAGGACAGCTCAATGCCTGCCAAGTCCTTGGGCATGAAGCTGGCGGACTGAGTCCATTGGTCCTTAAGGATCCCTGTTTTGGATGTGAAAGCCCCTCTGCTGAAAACTTGGCAGCTCTTCCAGGGTCTCTCTTCCTCTCTGCCAAGTTAGAGGGAGGCAACTTCTGGCTCCAAGATGCAATGCTAAAATGCCTCCACTACTGTGAAAAACCAAAGAAGGAGATTTTCCTTTTTTAGGGACACAGCTTCAGATCAAACCAGGAGACACTTAGCTGTTGTCATCTTTTTTGAAAGATAGAGACTTTTTAAATGCTTCATAAAAAGGCAAAGATACCACTTTCTACATTTAGTTTAGTAAAGATAAAAGACAAAAATTCACTTTAGAAAAAAAAATAATTCTTATGAAGGGCTCTGTCATTTGCTTGTGCCTTAAGTCAAAGACTTAATGCAGGGAAGAATCAGGCAATGAAAACAAAGTTTTAAAAATGACTCTCCTTTTCTGGTTTATAAACATAAGAAATGTTTCCAGTTCTTTAATAAAAATGTTGTGGAGGAAGCAACAAACCACCTAAGCAAGAATGCAAAATGGATTGCATTTTCTTTTCCTTTAGAAAATGAAATTTGCAGGATGTGAAAAAAGACAGATTCCAGATGTATGTATAAGAGACAGAAAGATAACAGAGATGCTATTTCAGCTGTAAGTACAATGAGAGGAGCCTTAGAAATTTCAGTAATTTTTTAAAGTGATACATATTCAAAATTATTAAAAAGATATGAATAAAAGTAAGTGGCAAAATGTGTGAGTGTAATAATCAGCACTCTATTATTATAATGAAACACTAAGGCAAATAGTATATCAAGAGACAGGACGTATTTTGTCTCACATTTCTGGGAGTTTTAAAAATCTCTAGCTTTTGACTTTGGGCCTCTCACAAAGTAGCACATCATGGTGGGATGACATGACAGAACAAATGATTCACTGTAAGAAACAGAAAGCAGAGATAAAATCAGTAGGCCTGATTCCCACAATCTCCTCTAAGGAGATGCCCCTAAAGACCTAAGAGCATCAGGAAGGTCCTCTTTTCTAAAGGCCATCACCATCTCACATCCATGCCCCTGTGGGGCTCCAGCTTTTAACACAGGACCACTGGGAACACTGCAACACACTACATCATGGGAGAAGATGAAAATGATGGCCTGAAGAGTTCCCAATGTTTGGGCTTTAATGTCTCAGTGGACACTGCTGTCAGGCACAAGCCTGAAATTCCAGACTATAAAAGTTATTTGGGGCTGGCAAGATTGATCAGCAGGTTGAGACTTGCACGGTAATCTGAATTTAATCCTTGGAACAGAGATAACCCATTACTAGTCCTTGACCTCCCTACCTGTGGCACAGATACCCACCTATACACCCCCAAATTAAATAAATAGAAATGTAAGAAATATGTTAGCTTGCACTCTAAAAATAGTAAAAATGTGAGCAGTGCGCACACTTGGCGACCAGGTGCGTGTGCAGTGTGCAGACTTGCTGACACCCAGGGCATTCACCACTCACCTCTAGAATCATAGAGAAGAACTATGTGTGTGGATAGACTGACAGACATCAGGGCACACACTTAGAGACCAGGTGGGTGTCCAGTGTGCAGGCTTGCTGCCCACCCAGGGCATCTGCCCCCCACATTTAGAACCATAGAGAAGAACTGTGTGTATGGATAGATGGACAGAGTGTGGCACATACACTTGGTGGCCAGACTGGGTCCCAGGGCAGGCCAAAGGAGTAACCCTTCCCCTCACACTCAAGCTACTGAAAGTGTTGTAGAATATAAGCTGATAAATTGCTGGTGCTGTGTTTTACTATGGTTGGGACGATCCAGCAGTGTCAGTGATTCTAGGCTACACAGCCAAAGCTGAGGAAGAAACAAGCAGGAAGCAAACTGAGTGACCAACCAGTCCTCCATATTAACATATTTGAAGCTTTGAGCAAACAGAAGCCAAAAAAACATAACAAACAAGAAAGAAATAACAAATCCACAGCCAAAGGACCAATGTAAAAACAATAATTTTGGGAAGAAAAAAAGCTCATAATAAATCTTCAACAAACTCATCAAGCCCTGTAGAAGATCCCAACAACAAGATCCCCTGGAAAGAAACCAAAGACACTGATCTAGAAGAAAAATTTTAAGACATATTGGCAAAGAAATTCACAGATAAGATAAGAACAAATCAGGATGAAATAGGGGAGAATGAAAAAACCTCACTCGCAACGACACTAAAGGAAAGAATGAAATTTAGAGAAGAAAATAAAGGAAAAGAATGCACAACTCAAATGGACTAGAGAGGTACAGACTCTGAAAGACTTAGAGGTGGAGAAATGTACCCAAAAGAATGGGGGAGATGTCACTCCAGAAGGACAGTGACAGCACTGGAAAAATTCTCAGGCTGAAGGAAAAATAAAAAAATGACCGTGCAAAGCTTAGGAGGCTACAAGAAGAATGAAAAGCTCCAAAATTAAGCTGAAATACTGAAGAAAATCACGGAGATGAAATGAAAAAAGGATTTGAACATTCATCCAATCAGCAGGAAAGGAGGGATAAAAACTCAAGAGGCAGATATGGATGAAAGCAGCAAAGAATATAGCACCTATAGAGCATAACACAGTGCGCGTAGTAAATCCTCAACTAGTATTATGAAAAATGTAAAAAAAAACCACAAAGAGCAATGGGGGCCGTGGCGGACGTCCTAGTCTCTTTGTGCTGGGACCAGAGGGGCCGTGTCTTAGATTGCCTGCACCTTGGTGCGGGCGGAGTAGTTACCGTACATGGGCAAGTGCATTCCTGCCGCCTCTGCGAGATAGGGGGCCCGTGGGCAGACCGCCTACGTCTCTTTTCTGCTGGAACAGAGGGTCTGTGCTAGTGGCCTGCACCCTTGGTGCGGGGGAGTAGTTACCTGGGCAGGATCTGCTCGCCTCTTCCTTGCAGGTAGGGGGCCGTGGGCGGGACCATCCTATCTTCTTGTGCTGGGACCAAGAGGGGTCGGTGCTAGTAGGTTTGCACCGGTGCGGGCGGAGCGTAGTTACCTGCGGCAGGACATCTGGCCGCCGTCTTGGACCGCAGGATAGGGGCCTGGGCGGGACAGTCCTAGTCTTTTTGTAGCCTGGGACCAGGGGCCCACAATGCTGTGGTCCTGCCCTTGGTGCAGGCGGGAGAGTTCGTCTGGCAAGGCATCTGCCGCCATCTGGCTGCAGGAGGCACCGTGGGCGTGGTGTACAGTCCTAGTCTCCTTTAGGAGCTGGGACCAGAGGGGCCGGTGCTAGTGGCCTGCACCTTGGTGTGGGGCGGGGTCAGTTATCCTGGGCAGGCATCTGCCCGCCTCTGCCAGGTAGCGGGCCGTGGGCGGGACCAGTCCTAGTCTCTTTTGTGCTGGGAACAGATGGGCGGTGGTGCTAGTGGCCTGCACCTTGGTGCGGGGCGGGAAGTAGTTACCTGAAGGCAGGCATCTGCCGCCTCTGCCGGCAGGTATGGGGGCCGTGTGCTCGGGACAGTCCTAGTCTCTTTTGAAGCTGGCGACCAGAGGGGCCGAGTGCTAGTGGCCTGCACCTGTGGTGCAGGGGGGACGTAGTTAAGCTGGGACAAGTGCATCTGCCGCCATCTGGCCGGGTAGGGTGCGGGCCGTGTGGGTGGGACATGTCCCGTAAGTTCTCTTTTGTGCTGGACGCAAGGGTCGGTGCTGTGGCTCGCACCTTTGGTGCGGGCGGGAGTAGTTACCATGGGCAGTGCATACTGGTCGCCTCTGCTCGCAGGTAGGGGGCCGTTCGGCGGGGACAGTCCTAGTCCCTCTTTTGAGCTGGGACCAAGAGGGGCCGGTGCTAGTGGCCTGCACCTGTGTGGGGGCTGCGAGGGCGCGGGCTAGAGTCAGGCATTCACCCCGCCCGCCCAGAGATTGGTGAGAGTCCAAGTGGACCTTCCTTGGAGAACTTCAGAGAAGAAAGAGAAGAGTGGGTTATGCAAAATAGAAACTAACAAGTCAATACTCAACAAAACAGAGGAGGAGGAAAGTGGAAAAAAAAAAACAGCTAAAGGAGGAAAGTAAAACCATCCCCCTAAACATAGTGAAAAGCTATTTGTGATCTGAACCACAAAAGGGAAGCCCCCATGCCAGGAACACGGGACGAAGGACCAACATGGAGAAGGCACAGGGAAATCCTGCATCAAGCGCTACGAAACCAGTAGGAGATAGCTACAATGGGAAACCCATGGAGGAGACGCCAAGGAACAGATCTTAGGGATAAATGTGCAGACCTATGCAGAAGAATATAAAGAACATAAAGAGGAATTCAGTAGAATTAAAGAGGGAAAATGAAAAACTCAAAAAGGACCTAGAGGGATACATAACAAACATCAAGAAAGAACGTAAAGGAACAGATTGCAAATCTCAGAAAGAACATAAAAGAGAAAGGAAAGTTGCAAGAGAAAATAAAGAGGAAGATAATAAAAAACTCAAAAAGGACCTAGAGGGATACAATGAGACTTAACACCTTCGGAAAAGAAATAAAGGAACAGATCTAAAAACTCCACGAAAGAACTAGAGGGTGACAAAAACAAACTCCGAAAGGAAGGAAACACTGAAAGGAAGCCAACCAACGAAGTAAGGAGAACACCAAGGAAGAGATTGAGAAGCACCAAAGAAGAGATTGAGAAAGCTCAAAAGGAAAAATGGAAGTACTAAAGAAATCACCAGGATGAAAAAGAAGGAATTCAGAACAACACATTCAAGCCAGAGAAAGGAAAAGGAAAAAGCCTCAGAAGTAAAAAGGAGGAAGCAGACAAAGAATTCAGATAGGAAGATAACACAGAACA
>VZQC01008692.1:2468165-2525160 GCA_009823505.1 Rhizomys pruinosus | reverse complement strand
CATAGTGAATGAAGTAACACAGTCCCAGAAAAACAAACGATGAATGGTATCCCTCATCTGTGGATGCTAGTGCCAATTACCTAGTTGTAAGTATTTCTTGTGCACGGCCCCTTGAACTTTTGTCCAAAGCAGTTGGGAGTGATGCATATTGGAAATAACATCATCATCATCATCATCATCATCAACAACAACAACAACAGAAAGGACTGTATCAAAGAACTGACTGAAACTGTGGACTTCTGTTCAAAACAGTCAACTTCCACATGGAGAATATTGAGAAAGATTGAGAAAGAGATGAAAAGCATGTTTGGCAGAATGCATGAGCTCTATTGGGGTGGGGGAATAGGGTGGGGGACAGGGGTCTAGATTTGATAAAAATATAAATAAATAAATAATAAACACGTGTGCCACCACACCCTACCTGCATACAACACACAGCACCTGCCCACAGTGGGCAGGGCCCTGCCACATCACTCCACAAGCAAAATTGCCTACAGACATACCCAATGGCCTTCAGATAACGGAAATTCCCCAAACCGCTGTATCCAGTTGACTACTGAGCTCTCATGCACCCCCTGGCCTTCCTCGTACAAACACCTTCTGTTTCCCCTCTCTAAAGAATAAGCATGTGGCCTTTCACTTGGCCAGAAGAAGAGCTCTCTGTGTGTGGAATAGGAACAACTTCTCCTCCTCCCCCTCCCCCTCTTGCTGTTCTTCCTGCTTCTTTTCCTTCTCTTTTTTAAATGTTTCTCTTGTTGATGTTGTTTAGAGTCAGGGTCTCATGTAGACCAGGCTAATCTCACAGTAGATTCATAGTGCCATATGACCTTGAACTTCTGATCAGATTGGGCCGGTATTTCCTGCTTGCAGTTGAGGATGCAAGCTGTGGCTCACCTGCCTCTTTTCTGGAAGAATCCTTTTATTGATGTTCTTTCTTCTGTTTTCCTCATACTTAATTTCTCTGTAAGAAGCCCTGTTATCATCTTCCATCATAAAATACAAAGTGGATAATTCTGTCAAATCACTGACTGATCTAAAGAAATGATCGATTTTATAAAAAGTTGGTATCTTTTACTTTATAGCAATATGTCACACTTGTTGCTAAAATTCAGAGTAATAAGTACTTTGTGCAGACTGTTCCATTTTAGACTAGGCAGTTTTCAGATGCTCATTAAGTAAACTCCAGAGTGATCAGTCCTGACCAGCATCAGTCATACTCTTCTTCACCTCAACTCTGGTCCTCAGATGCATCTTCTTCACCTTGCATCTCAGGGGAACCGTGCACAATCACCATATATTTTCACAATACTCCAGGACAATTTTGGTGTTATAGTCATGGGCTTGAGGAAGTGAAAACTCCATTGTATATGCAGTCTAATTCAACTCAATTCAACAAACCCCAATTAAGTACATACCACAAGGCAGACTCTGGAGTAGAATTAGACAACATAGCCTCAAATTTCTGGTCTCTAAGTAGAGTCTGTGCTAGCAGTGGGTTCTGTATTAAAATGTGCATGAGGGTCTCCCCCACAATCTCTCAATGAAGTCTATAGATAGGGTGCCCATTTGTATTAGTCAGGGTTCTCTAAAGAAACAGAATCAATAGAACAAATTATACACACACACATACACACACACACACACACACACACACAGATTTATTGATTTGCTCACAGGATAGTGTCCAAGGAGTCCAACAATAGCTACACCACATGGGAGAGGCTGAGAATCCAGGAAGTTGCTCAGTCCACAAGGATGGATGTCTCAGTAGTCCCAATTTGGTGCTGAAGGCCCGATGGATTCCAGGAGATCTGTCCATCTCAGTCCATGCTGGGATCCAAAGAGTTGATCACAGCAGCAAGACAAACTTACCAGTGAGAGAGAAGGCAAGCCACAGGAAAAAGAAACCAGCTCCCTCTGCCATGGCCTTTTATACTGGCTGCAGGCAGAAGGTAACGCCCACATTTAGGGTGGGCCATCTGGACTGAGGTAGTCCAATCTGAAGATCTCTTTCTCATATTTGTTCATCCCTAATCCAGTCAAGTTGTCATACAGAACTAACCATCACACCGTCAGAATTCCTTTTCCTGGGTATCTCCTTCACAGTGTTATCTGTGCTTATGACTTATGAGATGGAAAGCAAATTGGATTCTGATGTGTCCAGCCTTGCTGTGGTTGTTCGTTATTTCTTTCTAAAGCTGTTTTGACACAGATGTCCAAGGCATAATTAATGTGATGGAACACACATTTAATGTGTGGAAACATGAGCAGCAATGGAGAGTGGGAGAGTGCTTGGGCGTGGGGTGCTACCGACTGGCCCTCTGGGGGTCGTGGGCTTCCAGGATCCTCTTGGCAGGAAAAACACAGGGTCGGTGAACGGCGTACAGAAAGAAAAACTAAGAGAAGTTTTCCGAATCCGCAGCACTTTATTGAACTGGGGCAGTGATTATATAGTAGTCTTAGGAGAGGGCAGAACAAAGGATTTGGCAAAGCTTCACAATTACATAGGTAGGTAAAAAAAGTCAAGATTTACACATTAACTGAGATACAGAGCACACAGAGCAGGAAACTAAAACATCACAAAGTTTAGTTAGGAAATGAACTTTCTTTGAAGTAAAATGTAGAAATCTTAAGATAACCTTTACCAAGGAAATAACATTTAAGAAGAAAAAGGAACATCAATAGTTTACAAGTCATAATTGAAAAGTCACAGCACACCATGTAGTAATTACTATGTCACAGTACAAAGTTCTTTAGCAGCAGATATTGACCTTAAATCTTTATCCTAAATCTAGAGTAAACATATCTTAATATCCTAAAGTTAATAGTTTCTTTTAAGTTTCTATTAAAGTAAAAACCTTATTCCTATAATATCCTAAGTTACCTATTAGCTTTTCTAACTCTAACTGCTAATCTAAAGTTTCAATCTTTACTGAAAACTAAGAGCTGTTCCGACTGCTTGATCCAGCTAACAGTTTTGTTTTTGTTAGATAAATTGGCTGGTGTAAAGTAATTTAGTTTCTGTCTGACTTTACTGGGAGTGTCAGGACTCAAACATTTAGTGGCTGCATAAAGCTAGGAAAACTGTTGAATGTGTCTCTTTACTTAAATAGAGAAATGGGATTAAAGAATCTTTTTATTTTGATTGTTAAAGAGGAGTTTTTACTTTATTTTAAGTGGAATGATGTATTTTGTTCTTTGCTACACATATCACTGGGACTTCTTTTTCTTTAGAGACAGTCATAGAGACATTACCTCTATATAATTGTTTTGTTTTCCAGTTTAGCACAGGTCTTTACATTGCAATGTATATTACGAGAGAAATCTATTACTTAAGATTTACAGAAAATTCTTGCTGCCAGGAAAAAACCCTGTGCCCAAGAAAGGCATTTTAATTGTCAGTTCTTGGCACATTCAAATAGTTTATTTTGTATCTATAAGCTGGCCTTTAAAAAAGATCTTTTTATGCTCAGTATCATGCTAAGTCCAACACCAGAAAAACGTAATATCCTAGGAAAGCATCTCAATCTCGGGAGTGATCTTAGCCGAGTGTTCTGCCAGGGACCTCCAGGGGGTCGAGCCCCATAGGACATTGCTCCCCCGCCTGCCTTGAATATGATTTCTCATATTGTTTACACAGGCGACACTGGAGTGGGTGTGGCAGACGCGGAGGTGGATGCCGCAGTGGGGAGCAGGTGTGGAGACTGCAGCCCACACTGGCCCAGCACAGCTTAGCACAGTGTTCTCTACATGTTCTGCAGGCTTCTTTGTATTCAGTACTAGAGTCTGAACCCAGGTTACCACAATGGTGAGTGAATGCTCTACTACTGAGCTACATGCCCAGCACCCACATTCTACTGTGTATTTTGAAGTTGTCTTCTTAAATTGCTCAGATTGGTTTTGAAATTTGGATTCTCCTGCCTGAACTTCCTGAGTAGATGGGATTACAGGTCTGTAATCGACCAGCTACTTCAGGCATCTTACATATAAACACATTAAAAAAATCAGTTTTCATAAGTGTAGGAAGATCCAGTTTGAATTGGGGGCTGGTTCTCAGCTAGAACACTTAGAGCTCCATGTGGGAGTCATGGGATTTCTCTGACCCCACCCCAAGAGGGAGCAAGCAACGTGGCCCAGGTACAGGATGCTATGAGGAGGAACAGCAGTATGCAGTGTCTGGAATTGGGGGTCTGTGACTAGCTCTGGGAGATGACATCATTTTGCTTATAAAAGCAAGCTGGAGAGATGGCCTAGCGGTTAAGAGCACCGACTGCTCTGACAGAGGACCCGGGTTCGATCCCCAGCACCCACATGGCGGCCGAGAGCCGTCTGAAACTCCAATTCCAGGAGAACTCCAGCTCCAGGGGAATCCGAGACCCTCTTCTGACCTCCGCGGCGTTGCACAACACGGGTGCACAGACTTGCACGCAGGCAGTACATTCATACACATACAGAAATAAATAAAATTAATAAAAAAAAAAAAAGCAAGCTGTAGCAGGCAATACACCAAATTCTCAATTACCATCATTACAGAATTCCTGGCTGTCATTTTTTTGTGCACATACAGGCTGAAGCAGGCCTTAATTTCATTTGAGTGACCAGTGGGTCGGACAGCGGTCCTTTAGACCACCAACCTGGGTAGCTGGTGTGGTAAAGTGAATTGTGAGTGGGTGTAGGCTGAAGATTGGCCATCAGCCATCAGCCTGAAATTCCTGTCCAGGGGCCAGCAGCCTTTGGGCAGGTGGAAAAGGCACGGCCAAGGGTGGGAAATGTTCCATTCTCCCAGGCTAAGGACCTGAGTTGGAAGTAACTCTCAGGTCAGGTTATGAAAGTAACCAACTGACCTCTGCACTGAGGGGTCAGTTCCCTACAGTGGCTGCCCCCTTCCCTTAGCAGGACTGTGCTGTACCTGCTCGTGGCAAAGGAAGCTTCCTACACATAAGTAAAACATTGATTTGGTTTTCAAAGAATTATGTAGATCTTTATTAAGAAATAAAGTGAGAAGCATCCTTGAAAATATGCAACCTTGGGGTTGGGGGTATAGAATGCTTACTCAGCATATGCTAACCCAGAACAACATACAAAACCACAGACAGATATTAGCAATCGAATCCTCCCTGTTGTTTGTAACATAAACTGTGGATAGTTCATTTGCTTCCCAAATCACTCTGTACAAACATACGTGAATGCATTCACAACATGCACACTCATATATTATTCTGGCCCAGTGGCAAGGAAGGGTGGCTTGGGGGAAACAGAACATGATCTGGGATTAAAGCATGTGTTTAGCTCAGCTTGTAAAAGTGGATTACAAAAGAGGTGGAGACCTAGCTCATTGTTTACACTTTCCCTAAAGTGGAGCTAAAGTTAAATTGACTGATTACACATTAGGAAAGCAGCCTCAATAGATATTGCTCGAAACATAGAGCAACTTTGGTTATCAGGTCAGGCTAAATTTCCATTTGTGGCAAAAAGCATTCCCGGAGAAGGGCTTCCATAGTTAATGATGCAGAATAGCACTCATATGGTTACACATTTGAGTATCTTCTTTGGAAAAACACTTATTTAAATCATGTATCCACTTTGTTTTTGAGACAGGATCTTATAATCCAGCCTAGGATGGACTGCAACTCACTATATAGACCAGACTGTCCTCAAATTGGCAGAGATCTGCCTGGTTCTGTCTCCTGTATCTTGGGATTAAAGGTGTATACCACCATGTTCAGCTCATCATGTGTCTACCTTAAAAGAGGGGTAATTTGTATTTTTATTTCTGAATTATGTTTTTATTGTAGATCCTGGATTGAGGTTCCTTTGGGGGACAAGATGTATTTTTTATTTCATATTTTTTGGTTTCTTAAGATATTTATAATGAGGAAGTTTGGTAATGGGACCCAAGTCTGCACAGGAAGTAATGCCTTGTGATGTCATCAGCATCTCCCTCTGCAACTATGACTTACCAGATTGTCAGATGTGGATTAGCTTTTTGGGATATTGTGTGATGTCAAGTGAGAGTTTGGATTTTGGAGCATTTTGGATCAGGGCTGATCTACCTTTGTGTGTGATTTAACAAATTTTGTTTGTCTCTCTGTGGGTTATCTTTTCATCTTCTTGATACAGTCTTTGAAAAACAAATTAAAAAATTTTTATGTATATATGTGTATTGCCTGCATGCGTGTAAGTGCACCCATGTCATGCAATGCCTGTGGAGGACAGAAAAGGGCATAAGATATTCTGGAACTGGAATTGCAGACAGTTGTCAGCTGCCATGTGGGTGCTGGTAATTGAACCTGGGTCCTCTGCAAGAGTGACCATTGCTCTGAACTGCTGAGCCATCTTTCCAGCCCCATAAAATAAAATTCAAAAACTTACAAAACATTCGATTTAACTTCTTTTTTCTTTTGTTGCTGTCTGTTGGATGTCTGTGCAAAAGTATTATTGTGGCATCCAAGGGAATAGGTATTTGCTACAATATTTTCCTTTGGGAGTTTCATAACTATTACAGTTAGGTTTATAATCATCCATTTGGGGTTCATTTTAATGTGAGTTTTGAACTTGAGATCCAAATTTTCCTTTGATTGCAGTTATCAGAATTTCCATGTAACATTCATTGGAAAGACAACCCTCTTTCCTTTAAATTATCTTGACTCCCTTATGGAAAACCAACCAACCATAAACATGAAGGTTATGTTTAAAGATTTATTTTAATTTTTGTTTGTATATATATAAACAAATACACATGCCGCACGTGTATGTGAGTTTATACGTAAACTTTATTCTTTTTCAAAACGGTTTTAGGTATTTCTGGTCCCTTGTATTTCCATATGATTTGTAAGATCAGGTTACTTTTGTGTCCAAAAGAGCAGCTGCAGTTTTGACTGGGTTTTTGCAGTAAGTCTGTGGAGCATTTCCATCTTACAAGCATTAAGTGTCCCGTGTTTATTTGGCTGTTTTGGTTCTTTGTAAGGTGCTTACTGGTGTTTCACCCTATGTGCATTGTTGCATTTCTTTGATTATGTTTTGTCTATAAGTAAACTCACATACACATGTGTGGCATGTGTGTGTGAGTGCAGGCCAGAGGCATTGGATGCCCTGGAGCCAGAGTTACAGATGGTTGTAAAGCACCCAGCTTGAGTGCTGGTAACTGAACTTGGGTCTTCGGCAAGAACAGAATGTGTTCATTTAAAGATATTTTCATTTAATTCATTTATTTTACTTTTTATTTTTATTTATTTTTATTTTTTAATTTTTTATTTATTTATTTCGGTATGTGTATGAAGGTACTGTCTGCATGCAGGTTTGTGCACCCGTGTCGTGCAATGCCGCGGAGGTCAGAAGAGGGTGTCGGATTCCCCTGGAACTGGAGTTCTCCTGGAATTGGAGTTTCAGACGGTTCTCAGCCGCCATGTGGGTGCTGGGGATCGAACCCCGGTCCTCTGCAAGAGCGGTCGGCGCTCTTAACCGCTAGGCCATCCCTCCAGCCCCGTGTTGTTGCATTTCTTTGATTATGTTTTGTCTCATGTGTTTAATTGTATTATTTTGGGGGATCATTTTCATTATTTCCTTAATTTCATTTTGGCTTTAAAAATATTTTGTTTTCAGTTTTTTTTTTTTTGATATAGATTAGAAATTTTATTTTTATCTTTTAGCATTGTCATATACTAAAAAGACTAAAATACTTCTAGAATGAGTCCTATGACTACATTTACAAATACTATCATGTAATCACAACCAAAGAAATAATATTTTAAATGATTTTATATGTGTTTAATTGACAGAAAAAAACTAAGTTTAAACATAATCACCTTTAAGCAAATAGTAATATGTCAGGCTATGTAACCAAGTATATCCAAATAATTAGGCTTAACTTGTAACTGTTAATTGTATTTGCACTTAGCGTTTTCAGTTTTAAGTGTGTACATATGTATGTGTGTCTGTGGGCATTTATGTGCATGTGAGCCCAGAAAAGGGTGCCAGGTCTTCTGGAGCTGAATTTACGTGACTGTGAGCTGTCTAAAGTGTACATTGGGAACCAAACTCCAGTGATCTCTGCAAGATCAGTATGGGCTCTGGACCACAGAGTCATCTCTCCAGCCCCAGGGTGCTTCACCTCCATACTTGTAGGTTTTGTTTTGTTTTTAAGTACTAGGGATCAAACTCTGGACCTTGCAGGTGGTGGGCAGGTGTTCCATCAGTTACCTCCATAGCTAGGTAAGACAATGAAAAATATTTTTGCTCTTGTATCCTATCTTACTGATTAACTTGCTCATAATGACTTCTTTATTTATTTATTTAATTTTATTTTTTGGTCTTTTCGAGACAGGGTCTCCTTGTAGCCCCAGCTGTCCTGGAACTCACTCTGTAGACCAGGCTGGCCTTGAACTCACAAAGATCCGCCTGCCTCTGCCATAATGACTTCTTTAAAATAACTTCAGAATGATGTCTTGTTGCTGTTGTCTCCTATTGAGTGACATACAGTCCTATTTTTTGATATTCTGAACAAGGCTGCTCTGCACACTTTCAAAGGTGATTTTCAGTGGATGCAAATGCTTGTCTGTCCTAGATGTGCACCTTGGAGTGAAGCCTCTGCCACTCTGTGGGCATGTGTGGCACTCACTCCAGCAGCTCTTACTTTTGTTTCTGTGTGGATGGTTAGAATTAAGCCATAGTGTCTTTATGTATTAGGGGATGATTAGTGTGTATCAAATTTGAGGCAGCAGTAAAGCTTTAATTTAGCACAGTGTTTCAGTTTTAGTGTAGTGAGTCTCAGATTGTGAAGTCAGGGGGAAAAAAGAAGATTGATATGTAATTAGACAATCTCATACAGTGCATTTTGCTGTTCTAATGTAAACTATAGAAAACAAACTTTTAGAAGAGAACACTTGTTTTCCACTCAGGGTGAGGAAGAGTGATTTAGTGGGCAGTTACTGACATGGTTAAAACAGCCCCAGTGTTTAACACCCTCAACCTGGAGATCTATCCTCTACTTTGTGGCTAGGCCTCACCTGGACTTTGATCTCATGTAATTTTACATGCTACATGAAAAGTGGTCCAAAGACAGTAAGTTTGTAGACGTTATTTAAGTATACTTGTCACGCACATCAAGCCTGTCTGATCAAAGTCACACGAATGTGAAAAAATATTAGCCAAAAAAAGTGGTGACAAGGGTAACTATTTTCAAGAATCTTGAAGAAAATCCTAGAATATCTGGGGGAAACTTGAGTAAGTTGCCCAAACTCTTTTTACATAGGAAAGCAAAGAAGAAAAAAAAAACATGGAAATATACTCAAACTTTAACTAAAAATAGGCAAAACCATACATTTCAACATTGGCAGGATTTTAGGTCTTAATGAGAAATGAGAAAGAAGCCAAATTTGAAGAAAAATGTGAAGCATATTTAAAGTTTGAGTAATTTATTTTGTGGGTACTTTATAGAACATTTTGATTTAGTATTTTTGGATACAGATGATGGCTTATAAAGTTATTTCTTCTTAAAGTCAACATAGTTAACAATCTTAAAGTTTATTTCTTGCTTTTAAGGGGATTTTTAAAAAGATCTATTTTTAATTTTTGCTTATCTGTGTCTGGGTGTCAGGCCAGCAGAGGGCATCAGATCCCTTGGAGCTGGAGTTCCAGGTGGTTGTGTGAGGCTTAATGTGGGTGCTGGGAACTGAAGTGTGGCCCTCTACAAGAACGGCAACTGCTCCTGCTCTGAGCCATCTCTCCAGCCCAGGGTGTTAATTTTATTAACCCAACTTTTATTTATTATTGTTTCCTTGTTAGGTTTTGTTCATTTTATTTTGCTAAGATTTTCTTTGGTTATTTTAGGATCTGTGTTCACAACTTCCATGTATTTACTCCATAATTTTTTGTCTTCTTGATTTCCAATAGCTTCTTTGGACTGTGTATTTTACCTGGGACTGATGAAGGTTTCTAGCTTTACAACTGTGCTTTGGGGGACACCACTTCCATTCATCTGTCTCGACCCCTGTCAGAGCCTATTCTTTTTCACCAGCAAAGACTCCTTTATTTTCCACTGTCATCTATGAGAACCTCTTCCTTCTCTCTCTGCCTATAAATGCTCTCAGTAATAGCACGGAAATGCTCCCTTTGGACTTTTGATTGTGGATTTTTTTTTTTTTTTTTGACCATCAAAATCTGGTCTTTCAGCTGACACCTTGGAAAGTGAGTTTTCTCTGAGGACATCACCAAGAACTTTGGGGATTGGGTCACACTGCCCTGTTCCCATAAGAATAACCAGTCTTCTTACTCTGAGTTTACATCCTCCTTAATCTCCCCCAGGGGCTGTTCAGACTGTCCTGTTTCAAGCCTTGCTATTTCCTGTCCATCTTTTCCTTCCATTATGGAGTCACAGAAGATGCCTTTGACCTGAGCGTCTCCATCACTTACCTAGAGTGAAGAAATTTCTAACAAAAGAAGATTGGGAATGAATCATCTTTCCTTTTTTTTTTTTTTTTTTTTTTGGTCCTTTTCGAGACAGGGTCTCCCTGTAGCCCCAGCTGTCCTGGAACTCACTCTGTAGACCAGGCTGGCCTTGAACTCACAAAGATTCACCTGCCTCTGCCTCTGCCTCCTAAGTGCTAGGATTAAAGGTGTGCGTCAACATGCCCAGCTCATCTTTCCTTTATTTATTTATTTTTATTTTTTCACATAAATTTATTTTTATTATTATTTTTTATCAAATCTAGACCCATGCCCCCCCATTCCCCCACCCCACCAGAGCTCATGCATTCTGCCAAACATGCTTTTCATCTCTTTCTCAGTCTTTCTCAATATTTTCCATGAGGAAGTTGACTGTTTTGAGCAGAAGTTTACTGTTTCAGTCAGTTCTTTGATGCAGTCCTTTCTGGTGTTGTTGTTGTTTCCAATATGCATCACTCCCAACTGCTTTGGACAAAAGCTCAAGGGGTTGTGCACAAGAAATACTTATAACTAGGTAATTGGCACTAGCATCCACAGATGAGGGATACCAATATTTCCTTTTTTAAAAAAAATATCATTCTAACAGTTACAGCTGCTGTTCGGGTTCACAACTCTTTTTCTTTTCTCTTTGGGTTTTTTTTCCCCAAGTTTTGAAATTTAATTATTGTGAATTTCATAAAAATGTTTTGATTGAATTATAGCCCCACCCCCACCTGTACCCCTTGTCCTTTTTCATGTAGTCTATATATGTGTGTACTATATATATGTGTGTGTGTGTGTACTGTATATATATCTATCAGAGTATATGAATATATATGTGTGTACTATATATATCAGAGTATATGAATATATATGTGTGTGTACTATATATATCAGAGTATATGAATATATATGTGTGTGTACTATATATATCAGAGTATATGAATATATATTCCTATAGAGTAAAACTTGTGTTTCCAAGTGTCCTTTGGTGTGGGCTCATCAACTGGAGCCTGGTAAACCTAGCAAAGGCCTCAGCCTTAAAGGAGACTGAGTCCCTCTCCCAGCAGCCATCCTGCCAATTGTTCCTCAGATTAGCGTTGGGGTTTCTTCTGCACTTCCACCATTCTATGGTGAAATTTTGTCTGGCTTGAGCTTAGTAGGTCTTGTGCATGCTGTGAGTATTGCTGTAAGTTAGTAAGAGTAACCGAGCAGCTGTCCGGAAGACTGTGTCTCCTTATGGTCACCTACCTCCTCTGGCTCCTACAACCTTTCCGCCCCCTCTTCTGCAATGGTCCCTGAGCTTGTGAGGTAGAGGTTTGACACAGGCATCCTATAGGGATCAGCGCTCTGCAGCCTCTTGTTCTCTGCCTGTTGTTCGTTTCCATGTTAACCAGCATCTGCTGCATGAAGAACCTTCTCTAGTAAGAGCTGACAGATGCACTGAGCTATGGGTACAGCAGTAAATCACCGGGAGTCAGTTTAACTCTATATCTGCTTAGCAGAATAATAGTACTAGTCTGTCCCCTATGGCCTGTGACCTGTCTAGCCACAGGTTCTTAGGCCTGATATGAACGTTAGGTCTGGGGTCCATCGTATGAAGCAGACCTTAAATCTACTTGGAGAGCAGTTGGTCACTCCCATAATATTCTTGGCACTATTGTACTGATGGACATGTCTCGCCAGGCCAGTTGTTGTTGTAGTTCACAGCTGGGGAAGGTTGATGATTAGTTTTCTCGTCTGGTAGCATGTATAACACCTACCAGCACTGCGAACTGTAATCAGTAGAGATGAGGCTCTGAGGTCAGCACTAGCTTGATTTCTCCTTGTCGTTCTACTGTAGACAGATGGAGTGTCTTCAGCAATGGGGTCTTACACTGAAGTTCTGGTGGGTAATGAATAGCAGGGGCAATGGCCAGTACTGTTTGAGGGTCATCCTTTCATTTTTAAACCAGTGGTCAGTCTAATTGTATCTTATTTACTAGGCAGAGATAACAAGTGAGACAAACAGATTTTGGATGCGGACCTGACAAGGCTGGTGGAAGGGTTTGGAGGCAGGAGTACTGTCCTGGAAGGGTTTCAGGAATAAGTCAAACTTCAACACTGAAAACAGCACAATCTACCAGTGTTGGTGGATTCTGGTGATTTTCTAGCTTATAGTAAATGAGTTATCTCATAATGTCTTCTGGAAAACCAGCACCCGGTTCTTTGTGCCCTTTCCCAGAAAGTCTTCAGAAGTTTGGATTAATCTACTGAATAAAGGTATCTATTACAAATGCTTTTAAGCCATGCAGCATGGATATCCTCAGAAGTAATGTTGAGCCCTGTGGATAGCAATTTCAGCTCTCTCTTAAGAATTCTTTTTTTTTTAATTCAAAATCAAGAGGATTAAAAGAGAAAATGAAACCAGCTAAAGCAATGTAGCAGTGTTGTGTCTGACAGTCCACTGGGAACCAGCACCTGATACACTGGGTTCTAGCATGACCAACTTGCTAATTCATTTGTCTTTGGCTACTTTCTGAAATCTTTACCCTTTTAGGGAGGGCTGCCTTAGGAAAACAGGATTGTCAAAACAGTGCTAATTACTCTTTTAACTGGGGAACCAACGAGCTTTGCAAAAGAGACCTTTGTTTTCAGTAAAATCAATTGTGTCTTATTTCAAATTTTAGGAAGGAATTCTCTCATTGTTAACCTGTAGCTTGATCTCCAACCCCTGACAATAGAAGGCTCTAGAAGAAAACATAATCAGAGAGGATGGTTTGAGACTTTTCTGTTTCTTTCTTAAGTATTGGTTACCATTTTCTATCTGGAATTTGCAAGTCAGGATTCTGGCAGGAAATGAATAGCATTTTAAATTAGACACTCAATGAAGAGGCTATTTATAGACTGGGGGACAGGGAGTGTGAAGGCAGGAGGTGCCAGCAGTGGTGGCCAATGCGCCCCCAGTCCACAGGGCCCAGCAGGACCTCCAGGCCAGAGCGACGGAGCAAACTCTCCAGTGGGAGCTGCCGTGCTGAGAACACACAGGTGAACCACCTGTCAGCCTGATCGAGCACAGGCGCTTCCCCTCCTGCCTCTCCCTTGTCCCTCCTGCTTTGTCTCTGGAGCTGTACACACAGCACTGGGCTTCCCAGGCTCCTGCTTGCTGGGAGGATGATGGAGAAGCCAGGTGTGCTTCGTCCTTGTCTGCCACCTCCTGGTGCATTGCTGGCTGGACAGGTCCCCGTGGTTCTGGATTCTGCCTGGTGGCTCCCCTGGGCTCAGGCCACCTTTCCAGACTTGGGTCCCTCTCTTGCTAAGCTCTGCCTTGGCTTGCTGTTCTTTCTTGCTTCGAAGCTCATTTGTTGCCTTTCAAACCCATTCAAAGCTTTATTTTTCCCTAGTTAGATGGAAAATGGCTCATATTCCCATGTTTGATCCAGAGAGATGCTTAGTATTTTCAATTGCTACGTTGAGTGGCATCATCTTTTTACATTCTATTACCAATAATCAATATCTTTGTAATCTGCATGTAATTGCTGGTGTAGACTTTACATCTGCCAACCCTGCTGTATGCTCTTAAATATAAGTGCTGTATTAATACAGATGTTTGTTGATTGTGGTGTATTTCTAGCTCAGTGATTTCTGGCATAAGGCTAACTCTTTTTCTAGTTACCATGCAGGGGACATATTAAGTCCCATGCTTGGTGTTAGCAGCATTTTACATTGACATGAATGTGTATGTTTTCTATTTGGCTTTGTGCGTGCGTGTGTGTGTGTGTGTGTGTGTGTGTGTGTGTGTGTGTATGCATCCGTGTTTATGGAGTACATGTTTGTATTCTGTGTGTGAGGGTGGGTGCATGCATGTCACAGTTTGCATGTGAAGGACAGAGAACAAATTGTGTCAGTACTCACCTTCCGTCTTGTTGGAGTCACGGTCTCTTTGTTGGTTAAACCGTGTACACCATGCTGCTGGAACCTGGTCAGCCCGCGCCCATGGAGTCTCCTCTCTCCTGACAGGAGCACGGAGCACTGGATTACAGATGACACCTCTGCACCTGGAGAGTCTCCGCCATCTCCTCACAGGAGCACTGAGCACTGGATTACAGATGACACCTCTGCACCTGGGGAGTCTCCGCCATCTCCTCACAGGAGCACTGAGCACTGGATTACAGATGACACCTCTGCACCTGAGGAGTCTCCGCCATCTCCTAGCAGGAGCATGGAGCACTGGATTACAGATGACACCTCTGCTCCTGTGGCTGTACTGTTTTCTGTGATTTTGTAAGCATAGAGAAAGTTGCAAATTTAGTTTCTGCTTCTGGGGTTTTGGGTGCTTTTAATAAAAATTAGTGCTGAGCCTTTACTACTGCCTTTTCAGGAACATAATTGCACACTTTTCTTTCTTTAATTCTGTAATGTGGTTTGTTGCACAGGGAGACTTCCTACTGTCCAACTTTCCTGCATTGTTGGGATGAATGTTGCAACTCATGCTCCTTTCTTTTCCTCAATGTTTTTATTGCATTGGCTAGAAGCTAAAAATCTACCTATCTACCTCTGTTTCTCTTATCTCTCTCTCTCTCTCTCTCTCTCTCTATATATATATATATATATATATGTATATATATAGTCATCATCTAGGTCTAATTATCAATTGTACCATCTTCTGTCTGTCTACTATCATTTATGTATCTATCATCTAGCTATCTATCTATCCTCCATCATCTATCTATCTATCTATCCTATATCATCTATCTATCTATCTATCTATCTCTCTATCATCTATCTATCCTCTATCATCTATCTATCTATCCTCTATCTATCTCTCTATATCTATCTTCTATCTATCATCTATCTATCTATCATCTATCTATCTATCTATCTATCATCTATCTATCCTCTATCATCTATCTATCTATCTATCTATCTATCTATCTTCTATCTATCATCTATCTATCCTCTATATATCACCTATCTATCTATCCTCTATCATCTATCTTTATCTATCATCTATCTATCATCTATCTATCTATCTATCTATCATCTCATCAGTCATCTATCTATCTAATGTTTCTATTTATTTATCACCTGTCACCCATCATCCATCTATCATATATTTAAATAACTTTAGATTCAATCCATGTTCATCAATGGAAAGGCTATTTGTTTATTTGTTTGTTTGTTTGTTTGTTTATTTATTTATTTATTTATTTATTTATTTATTTATTCTTTTTTTGGTCTTTTCGAGACAGGGTCTCCCTGTAGCCCCAGCTGTCCTGGAGTTCTCTCTGTAGACCAGGCTGCCCTTGAACTCACAAAGGTCTGCCTGCCTCTGCCTCCCGAGTAGTAGGATTAAAGGCATGCACCACCACGCTTGGCTTAAAACATCAAACTTTTTTTTGTCTTTTGGGAAAGGCTGTTTATTAACTTGTTCCATCTCGTGAGATTCCTGAGACTCTGCTCCGTTACTTCTCCCCTGCCCCATGAACCGTGTCTGCACTGACGCCTGCACCTCAGTTTCCCTTGCCCTAGTCTCTCCTGCCTTGTTTACACCCTGCTCTTTCCCCAGTCTCTTCCTCCTTCATTTCTCAGTTTTGTAAGTTTTCATTCGTATGCTTTGAAAACTTAGTTTCCTACTGAGTATCAAGTTCCATACAACCTAACATTTTTGATAAAAATTTCCACCACTTTCAACTCTATTTTAATATAATATTTATATGTTTATGTATACATTAAGATAATATTTCCATTAATTCTTTGAGAACTTCATATGTGCAGGCAATATATCTTTTTTTTTTTTTTTTTTTTTTTTTTGAGACAAGGTCTCCCTGCAGCCCCAGATGTCCTGGAACTCTCTTTGTAGACCAAGCTAGCCTTGAGCTCACAGAGATCTATCTGCCTGCCTCTGGCTCCCGAGTGCTGGGATTAAAGTCATGTGGCACCACACCCAGCCCAATATATCTTAATCATCTTTCCACTGTTCCTTCTAACCCCCCAGATCCACTCCCAGCCCACCATTCCCAACCTGGTGTCCCTTTTTATAATATTCTACTTATTCCAGTTTGTCCAGCAGATGGGCAGGTGGCCATCTGCTGAGCGTGCTCAACCTACCAGGGACTGTAGCTAAGAAGAGACTCTCCTTCTCCTAGAAGCCTTCAACTGTCAACAGAACCTCAGCTAGCCTTGGGGGCTCATGGACCCCTACTCCCTCCAGGCTAGAAGGTCGACTGGCTTGAGGTGTACACGTTTGTGCAGGGCCCACAGTGCTGGGACTTCTTAAATGCCATGGTCCTGTCACATCCAGAAGACTGCTTTGGTCAGAACTCTTAGGAGATTTTTTCCTTAGTGGAGGGGTAATTTAACAATGAGACACTTAGTTCTAGACACAGTCTAGTTCCAGCTTCTGAATTTATTATTTTGCTCTTTATTTCTAATTTTCCTTAATGGTCAGAGATATAATAAGTATGATGTTGGGTGTAGGCATGTGCACATGTATGTGCAGGTGCACTTGTCTAGGCACATGTGTGGAGGCCAGAGGACAACATAGACTGTCATTCTCCAGTCTCCACCTACCTTGTTTGTCCCAATGTGGTCTCTTAGTGGCTTAGAGCTTGCTGAGGTTAGGCTGCACTGGATGGCAGTGAGGCCCCGGTCTCTGCCTTGCCTGCTGGGACTACAAGTGTAAAACACCAAACTTGACTTTTCAAGTTGTTTTCCACACACATATATATACATATGTGTGTGTGTGTGTGTTATGCATGTGTGTATGCATGTTTACGTGCATGTGGGTGCTCATTACATGTGGAGGAGATCTAATCTCTGGCCCTCACATTTATTCAGCAAGCCTGAGTTGTCTCCCCAGGCCCCTGACTGTTTTGTTTACTGTGGGTTCTGGGTAATGAACTCAGATCCTTGTGCTGCTGAGCTATGACTCCAGACCCTTGCTTCTCCATTAAAAGGGTCGTTGAGGCTCTGACTGTGGTGGTCTGCACAAGCAATGGTTTGTGAGTGTTCTGTAACCCAAGATATAGGTATGTGTGGATGGATGATTATATGAAGATTTTTTATGAGACTTAATCCTATTTAATTGAATCTTACCTTTTGCCATGATTGTTTCTGATCCTAGTTCTCTGCATCTGTGCTCTGTATGTGTCGACTCTGTTAGTGGGAATATTTGTTCGTTGTTCTTCCCCATTCGACATTTTCAGTTTTCATTGCATAACGTTGCTATTTGTCTTGTGTGCCTGGATTTTACTTTGTCTGATATTAGCGTTGATTCTGAGGCCTCTGTTTAATCCATTTCTGTTACTCTTGGTATCATAAAGGAATGCACCTATGTTTATTCTAAAGTTTTGGCAAGTCTGCCTTTTGCCCATTAACCCATCTGGAACTGACTTTTAAGTATGGCCCGAGATAGGGATTCAGTTTTACTTCTCTTCCTCTCCATAGAGGAAAACATCTGTACTCCCCCTGCTGACCTGGGGTATATAGTCTGTTATCTGACTAGTTGCTGTGTGTATGTGCTGCAGGCTCTGAGATTCTTCCTTACATTTGTCTGTCTTTGCAGCAAATTTCATGACCTTGTCACTCAATTTGTATCAAGATTTTCTGTCCTGTGCAGTGAATCCCGAGTGTTCTGCTTTATCCTTTAGAAAAAGATGGTCAAACTGTAGAAGACAGAGCTGCAGCCTTCTTGTCTGTCATGAACTAACATCTTGAAAACTTGAGCTTTTATTCACAAACATGACCATCCTCCATATTTACTGTGGCCATCTTTTTTATAGAATTTATCTTTATTTATGTGCTCCATTTTGGATGTCCATGTAAAGGGTGTGTCTATATTTTTGTATGTGCACATGTGTGGAGGTGCCCACAGAGGCCAGACTAGGACATTGGATTCCCTAGAGCTGAAGTTACAAGTGGCTGTGAGCTTCTGGACCTGGGTGCTGGGAGCCATGTTCTTTAATGAGCAGCACACACTCTTAACCCTGAGCCGTCTCTCCAGCATTTGGTCTTGACACTAATTCGTGGTATAACAGGGTTATACTCTGAGCACTGGTTGGACTCTTCCCACCACCACTTCCTGGTTCTGCTACAGTGAAAACAGAAGGTAAAAGGAAGTCCTGGCCCATCCTGTCCTGCTCCCTTCCTGCTTCCAGGAAGTGCACTGGTTTCCCTTTCCTGTGCCTTTTGTTTCTGGGGAGCATATGCAAATGGCTATGTTCTAGCCTTAAAGGTTAATCTGCTGGATGCTGGGTGCCTATGCAGCTGTTGAGGTCCTGGGCCCCGGGAAGGTCATGGGAGCAGCTCCCCTAGTAACGCCGCCCTCTGAGGCCCTGGGCCCAGGAAGGTCATGGGAGCAGCTCCCCCTGGTAATGCCATCCTCTGAGGTCCTGGGCCCCGGGAAGCTCATGGGAGCAGCTCCCCTAGTAAAGCCGTCCTCTGAGAGCCAATTAGGTCTTACAGGGTTGTTGGAGCAAGCTGGGCTTTCCTGGCTAATGGCTGGTGCTCCTTTGCCGTCTTCTGTGAGGGTCTCACTGGAAGTCATTGTCAGTGTGATGCTCTGGATCTCCAAAGTTGTGAGACAAATAAACCTCTTTTACTTCTACAGTATCCAGATTTCAGGTATTTTGTTCTAGCATTAAAAACTGACTAAGACAGGCAGTATTTTCAAGCCAATGCAACCCTCTACCTCATCCCACTGCATCCTGGCAGTTTTAATTTCAGTGTGATTATAAAGATGCTGGAGGAAATTTTCTTTTGAAATTCAGGAGGGCAGAAACATTCAGGAGAGCATCCCTCATCTTTTATTCTCGCAGGTCCTGTGGAGAATGAGGACTGGATGTGCGGCCTCCTCTCTTCCTCCAGTCCTTTTAAGCAGGAAGGTGTGCTGTGTCACGTGGTTTGGACCATCACAGAGCCTCCATCTGGTTTTTCTCCATCGGGTTTCATCAGCCGTTAAGGTTGGGAACTCCTGCCAAATGCTGGCTTTAGATAAGTTGCATTAATTTTCAGCATCACTGTAAGCTTTTCTGAACGTCTGCACTTCAAAGGTATTTTAGTTGGAAGGCATAGTGGTTAGCTCAACACCCTTTCTAATAGAAACACCCAGTTTTACCAGTGTTCACATTAAATAAATTTATGTCTTTTGGCCACACACATAAACACGCACAGCCAACAAATACTGAGTGTTAAAATTGGAATTTTTGTGCATGTTTAAATAAGATCCATATTTTCAGTCCTGACTGTTTACCCTTTTTGACAAGCTTGTCATCAATACTATGAAAACTTAGGGGCTAAAAATGAAGCGATACATGTCAGTGCCACAGATGGTGCTGAACAGTGTTCAGATGTCTTCTATGACTTTGTTTTCTTCTGTTTCTCATATTTGTCTACAAAGCCCAATAGTTCAGTCAAGTACTTTCTAGAGGGTCAGGTACATTGTTTGTGATGGTTAGCATTCACTGTCAAGTTGGCTGGAATTAGAGTCACCTGGGAGACACGATTCTGGGCATCTCAGTGAAGCTGCTCCCACAGATGACTAATTGAGGAGTAAGACACCCCCAAATTGCCATCACAGGGGCTGGGGTATGAGGCTGAATAAAATTTAAAAATGTGACCAACCACCAACCTTCCATCCATGACACACAGTCTTTCTCTGAACTCTGAGACAAAATGAACCCTTCCTTCCTGTGGTGGATTGAATGAGACGTGCCCCACAGGAACTTGGAACTCACAGGAGGTACAACCATGATGGAGGAAGTGTATCAGGGACAGGCTTTGAGGGTTAACAGCCTCACTCCACTCCCTGCTTCTCTCTCTCCATTTCTCCCTTTCTCTCTCTCTCTCTCTCTCTCTCTCTCTCTCTCTCTCTTTATTTCCCCTTCGTGTGTGTAGTTGAGATGTATCTTCTCAGGTTCCTGCTCTGCCAAGCCTTACCTGCTGTTATGTACCCCCACCCTGGAACTGTATGCCAAAATAAATTATTTCTTCTATAAGTTCTTTTTGGTCATGGTATTTTGTTATTTTATCCCAGAAACAGAAAAGTAAGTAATACGCTTCCCTAAGCTGCTTTTTCAGTCACTTTGTCACAGCAAGGAGAGAAAAATAACAAATACAAAGCCACCTTTATCATTGATTCTAGGTGTGAGGTGATGGCACTCTAATGCCAAATTGATATTTACGTAATTTCCAGTGTTACGTATGATTCATACAGATATACCCTATGCTTTACATACTGAAGACTGAGGCCACATTTGAAACTGGAAATAAAATCCACACTTTGGGGGACCAAAGCTTCTCTATAAATTCTTACAGCCTCACCGGGTGTGGTGGCACATGTCTTTAATCCTAGCACTTGGGAGGCAGAGGCAGGCGGATCTTTGTGAGTTCAAGGCCAGCCTGGTCTACAGAGTGAGTTCTAGGCCAGCTGGGGCTACAGGGAGACCCTGTCTCAAAAAGAGCCCCTCCCTAAATTCTTACAGTCTCTCCTTGCTATTACTATCCATACTGTAGGAGTTTAAGGAAATTGACTTAGGATCTGGGTACCATTACTTTACCTGGAGTGAATATCAAAAATCTTTAAATCCTCAGGTTTCTGGTTCAGAAGATGTAATATATATATAACCAACTTTATTGGGCTCTTTGAGTCTTTTAAAAAAATACCTTATTATTTTTATTTTATGTGTATGAGTGTATTGCATGCATGTATGTAAATGCACTTCTTGTCATGCAATGCACAAGGAGGTCAGAAGAGGATGTCAGAAACCCTGAAACTGGAGTGATGGATGTGTGTGCTGGAACTGAAGCTGGGTCCTCTGCAAGACCAGCCAGTGCCATTAACCACAGAGCCATCTCTCCAGCCCCGGATCCTTGAACCTTATATGGCTTGTTCAGCACAGGACTCACCATAAATGAGCAACCTTAGAAAGTTGGTTATTATTGGGAATTGATGTTCTTATTCATGACACCAAAGACTATAGAAAATATTCTGATGGCTCCCAGAACAATGTTTTCCAAATCAAATAGCACCATGAACTAACAAGGTATTAATATCAAATACAGTGAGAGGAAAGAAAGCTATCATATTTAACTCATTTCACTGAGGAGGGGCTTAGAAAAGACTTAGAAAACTGCACCTGCTCTTGAACCCTTAGATATGGTGACCACACCTCAGTACACCACTGCTATGTTTCCTATACTGAGAATGGAAGTGTATGTGGATTTTAGAAGCATGACAGTCAATAGACTTATAGTACAGTCTCCTGGTAAAAAGAAAGTGGAGGTACTGGAGAGATATCTCAGTGGTTAAGAGCACTTGTTGCTCTTGCAGAGGAACCAGATTCAGTTCCCAGCACTAATTAACAACTCTCTGTAACTCCAGTTCCATAGGATACCATGCCCTCCTCTGGATCTCTGTGGACACCAGGCATGCATGTGGTATATATACATACATGCAGGCAAAACTCTTGCACACACAAAAATATGTATATTATAAAAAATGAAGTTGAGGGGATGGATAGATAGCTCAGCAGTTAAGAGCACATATATCTTTATCAGAGGACCCTGGTTCAGTTCCCACACATGCATCGGGCAGTTGACAACCACCAGTAACTACAGCTCTGCTGGTATGACATATTCTTCTAGCCTACATGGGCACCTGCACAGACACAAAGACAGACAGACAGACAGATACACACACACACACACACACACACTCACATTCCACCACGCCTGGCTATAAAACAAATCTTTAAAAAATAAAGATGGAGGGGCTGGAGAGATGGCTCAGTGGTTAAAAGCAATGACTGCTCTAGCAGAAGATCTGGGTTAGACTCCCAGCATCCACATGGTGGCTAAGAACTGTCTTTAACTCCAGTTCCAGGGGAATCTGAAACTCTCTTCAGACCTCTGCAGCATTGCATGACATGGGCGCACCTACCTACATGCAAGCAGTACATTCATACACATAAGAAGTAAAAGAAAAGAGAGAGAGAGAGAGAGAGAGAGAGAGAGAGAGAGAGAGAGAGAGAGAGAGAGACTGGTTTTTTGTCCTTCCAGGAATTTCAAACATGTAGATTCTATTTCACACACAGATAACTGATGTTATCTGATTTCTGTGTGCACAGTGCTCTGAGATGCGACTTTGTCTTCTGAATGTGTCTCCTAAGGCAGTGTCTGATGCCCCCACACCTGTGAGCACCAGGGGTATAGAAGAAAGATGGATTGCCATTGGCAGCAACATGTCCTGTCTTCTACAGCTGTAATCAGTCCCCAGACTGCCACATCCCAGCTGTTTGTAACAGTGTTACTATTGCTTTGAAGCTGGGTTATGGTACAGAGGTGTAGTAAGTGTTCAATTCCACAGTGGGATGGGCCATGGAGAGAGTACATGTAGAGAAGCACAGCCCAAGGACACATGGTAGAGAGCAATTCCAAGTACAAAATGGCCATTTATTCAATGCAACATGTCATTATATAGGCAGAGTGATGTTACCTCCTAGCAGCCAATGTAGAAAGCTTTCTTTTTATGCTGAACAGGGACCACGTGGCCCTGCTAAGGGGAATGGGGACACAGTGCTCACTTTATGGACACTGTGGGAGCTGACCCCTTGGCACAGAGGCCATCTGGCTACTTCCCGCAGCCCAGCCTGAGTGGTACTTCCAACTCAGGCCCTCAGCCTGGACCCATGAGACACATGTTCCACTCTTGGCCATGACTTCCCACCTGCCCAGAGCCTGGACAGGAATTTCAGGCTGATGGCTCTTGGCCTCCCTTCAGCCAATACCCACTCACAATACTAGCTACCCAGATTGGTGGTTCACAAAGAGGAGCCTTTTTCCAACCCACTGGCCACCTGAATGAAATGCAAGCCTACCTTAGCCTGTATGTGTGCAATAATTAATAAAAATAATGGCCAGGAATTCCATGATGATGTTACTATGAAATTCAAATTTATTCCTTGTCTGTTTTTATAAACTAAATGACATCAGTTCCCAGGACCAATCGTAAGTCCCCCAATTCCATGCCACTGCACACCATTGCCCCACCCAGCCTCACACACCTAGGCCACATTGCTTGCTCCTCCTTGGGGTGGGGTCAAACCCTCAGCCACACAGTGCCCTAAGGCATGGTAGATGGAAAGCTAGCCTGCAATTCAAGCTGGATTTCCCCACAAGCTAATCCTAGTCCCTTGTAGGGGGACACAACCCAATTTGTGGGTGTAAACAAAGAGGCCCTTTGACCCTCACTTGTGCCTCTGGGAAACACTGGTTAGAACGTTAGCTCATGAACACAACTAAACTCAGATTAGATTTTCCCTCATCTCCCCTTTTTTTGAATTAGCTTCCACAAGCTCAGAGACCATCATAGAAATGGTGGTCAATTGCCTTTGTCTGGCCCAAATGGCCATGACTACTCTATAAAAATACAAAGACTACTTAATGCCCAAATAAAAACGTAATATAGAGAAAACCAACCAGTAAATACAAGCAACATTCACACAAACCCAACTAGCAAGCATCTATGTCCAATTATGCTGACCAAACAAAAGTCCAGTCTGTATTTGCTGTGATCTCACAATTTAAACTCCTCTTTAGCCCTTACAATCTGGCATGCCCCCTCTTCTGTGAGTGGTCCCTGGGCCTTGGAGAAGGGGACAAGAGAGGGTGAGCAGTGAAACAGTCCATTTTTTTTGAAGTGTCACACCAGACCCTCAGGTTTGTCCAAGTTTGCTTCCCATGGGCTGGAGGCTCATCCAGTGGTCCCTTTCTTAATTCTACAAATAAACACAAACACCAAGAAGTACAGGCACTTAAACAAACATTAATTGCCATGACAAGTCACATTATGGGCATAGACACAGATGTTTAGAGGGTATTTTAATCTAGAATTGTGGCTTTTTGTGCAGAGATGGCACTAGATTTTTATTGTGGCCTATAATGTCTTTAGCCACTAGATGGTACAATTTTATGGTATTATTCATGTGCCATCTCCACCCCAAAGAGTGGGCTATATATAGCAAATTAAATTTGTGTGGGGGGAAACGTAATATTAGGCTGCCACTAACTGCACTATTTCCAGGCAAGTGAGGTGTAGCTAATGAGTCTTACTGACTCTGGAGACAATTTCTTTCCACTAATCTGCACAATGTTCTCTGGCACCATGAAGATCAACTCTCCATTTGCAGAGTGAGGTCTCAACATAATTTTTCTTTTTTATGCAAAGATCATGTTCAGCAGTAGGGTCTTAACATCTGTTACTGTGTATATCTCAACATCCCAACATTACAGGCAAATAGCCTTTGTTTTGGGGGATTTTAAGGACTCCTAGCCTTCTTAAAGTAGCCAATAACTGGTACTAAAAGCTTTTATTTTCCCAGATGTCTCCCCTGACCATAAATCAAAATTTAGAGGCAGGGCAATAATCCAAAGGGACAGGCACAAATGTCCATGGCACCATACAATCTGGATGTTTAGACAAACCAGCTCCCCCTACTGGTACCAATGTCTGCATTCACTAATATGTTTTGTTTAACCATTAAACTTTTATATAATTTATTAATAAACTTGGCTTCGGTACCTTTTTAAATTAATTTTACAAATATCATGCCTTTTAGTTAAAAGAAGCAGCCAAGTGGGTCCCATAAGGAGTCATTGCCATAATAATTGACTCTAAGCCCAAAGAGATGCCAGCAGGAACAGTTAGCTGGGGAACTTCTGTGACTCAAGAATCCTGAGGTCCCTATGTGCCAACTTGTGTGTTGGTTCCCTGGGAAGTGGCCTTTTCTTGGACTTCTTCTGTTTTTCTTTGACGTTAAGACGGGCCAATCTCACTGCCGGTGGCTCCTGGTCCATCTTTTATAGTCCAAGGACAGACATTTCTCACAGACACTGAGATTGGTCATGGCTCTGTTTCTGGGAATAGACAAGCAAACCCTTTTCCCATTGTTAGGAGTCAGTAGAGTTTGTCATTTTTGTTGTTTGTTTTAAAATTGAAAAATTGACAAAGAGTTCAGAGTATAAAGTGCTCTGTAAACTGCATCCCAGAGGGAGCCATATTCTACTCTACATTTTTGTATTTGTAACATGAACAGAACAGTCTCTTTTGTGTTTTAGACTTTTATATCTTGATCTATATTTTTTTTACAGGCATGAATTGTATTACCTACTCATAGACAGGAACCAAGTTGTAAAGGTTTGCTAAGCCCATGAAAACTGTCTCCTTTTGGGCTGTATATTGTTGGTTTAATGAGGTAAAACTCAGTATTTCTTGAGCCAAATTATCTTTGTAGGTGAAAGAAATGTCATAGATTGTTGGGTCAGTGTCTTTATTCAACGTCTTTGAGTCATTCATGATTGCATTCTAGACACTGTTCTTCCCTTCTCAGCTCAGCTCCAGGACTTGCCTCCTGCCTGCAGGCTGGCATTCTCTAGGCCTCACTCCTGCAAGAAGGGAGGAGGGAAAACCGCTGGAGATCACCCATAGGAGAAATAAGCAGACTCACACACACATGTGTGGAGAGCCGGGGAGGATAGGAACTCCATTTATTTTCTGTCAGTGAGGTCTATATATTCAAGATTACTGTGCTTTGGGCTCAAGACTACTGTGCTTTGGGCAAGGAAGTGGGGAGCAGGTGGAAGGGAGGGGTGAGCCAACGTGGTTCTAATCGTGGGGCTGCAGAGCTCCAGTTTGTGCAACAGGTAACTAGAGGTGTGACATCTTGCTCAATGTCTCAAGGGAAGGGGCCTGGAACTTTGCAGAGATAGGGCAAAGCAAGAATCATTGTAATATCCTGAATCTTCCTGCTACAGATAACTCTGGAAGCCCGCAGAGATATCTGATAACTGGAGATCTCCCAGGACAGGTCTTACAAGTTCTCGCTTCAAGCCATACACAGGTTCATTCCCACAATAGATGATATTTGTACAACACAGAGCAATATGGGGAACACTTATGTACATTTAATCCCAAAGCTATCACTGAGAATCTAGTACAAGTTAGGAACAGATTAAATATTACCAGCAATTTGTGTTCTCAGTTAGCTTAAGTATGTGACCATTTTATATTGAATAAAATATTCAATTTTGTTTAAATGCCAATTTTGTTTAATATAGGCATTTAAAATTTTCTTTTTACTAAACCTTTAAATATCGCATAATATGTAGATAAATCTTGGGCAAAACAACCTTTTTTATTTTTTTGGTCTTTTTGGGACAGGGTCCCTTTAGTCAGCTGGTCTGGAGCTCACTATGTAAACCAGGCTGGCCTTGAACACACAGAGATCCACGTTCCTTTGCCTCCTGAGTGCTAGGATTAAAGGCATGTGCCACCATGCTTGGCTAAAACTTGGGGGAGAGCACAGCTGATAAAACCTAAAGCTGAGATCAGGGATTTCCCAAGATCACCTGAAGCACAGGTAGGAGCTTGTTGCTTCAGCCAGGTGGATTGCTTGGTTTGATTCAGTTGTCTTTGGCATGATTCGTTTGTGTGGCTGTGGGGGTGAAGTTGTCCTCCTAGCTGGTATAAAAGGTGGCCCTGTTGCCACTGTGAGACTTGAGATCAGGGATTTCCAAAGACCACCTGAAGCACTGATACACCCCCCTCCCTGCCTCCCACCAACTGGGATCACCAAAAGAGTGCCCAAGTGGATTCTTTGGAGAAACTCCAGAACAGAAAGGGAAGAATGAGTTAGACTTCAACACTCTATAAGCAAGGAGAAAAGAAGAAAAACAAATCAATCAAACAAACAACAAAGGCATCTGAAGGAGGCAAGCAAAGCAAGCCTTCAACAAAGTAAAGAGGCACTTGGGATTCACATTGGAATACAGGCAAAGAGAAACCCACATGCCAATGACACAAAGAAGAGACAACATGGGAAAGGTGCAGGATAATTCCACACCAAACTCTACCAACCCTATGGAATACTCCTACAGTGGGATCCCCCTGGGGATGGCCCAGTACACAGATATTAGAAGTACAACTGTGGACATACTCAAAGAAATCAAAAACTATAAAGAACAAGTCAGAGAACTTAAGAGAGAGAATGAAAAACTCAGAAGGACCTAGAGAGACAGAATGACAACCTTTGGAAGGCAGTGGAAACAATGAAAAGATCCCATGTTGGGGCTGGAGAGATGGCCTAGCGGTTAAGAGTGCCGACCACTCTTACAGAGGACCCGGGTTCGATCCCCAGCACCCACATAGTGGCCAAGAACAGTCTGAAACTCCAATTCCAGGAGAACTCCAGTTCCAGGGGAATCCGACACCCTCTTCTGACCTCCGTGGCATTGCATGACATGGGTGCACACACTTGCATGCAGACAGTACATTCATACACATATAGAAATAAATAAATTAAAAAAAAAAAGAAAAGATCCCATGTTGAAAAAGATAAGGAAACCAACCAGCAAAGCAAAGAGCTACAGGAAGAGATTGAGAAGCTCCAAAAGGAAGTGGAAATACTAAAGAAATCAGAGGACTAAATGAAAAAGGAAATCAAACATTCATTCAATTAAGAGGAAATGAATGGAAAAAGCCTCAGAAGTAGAATGGAGGAAGCACAACAAAGAATATCAGACCTGGAAGATAACACAGAACAATTAAAAAGGTCAAGTAAAAATTATGAAAAATTTAAAAATACACAAAAGTGGAACAACCAGGAACTGTGGGACACTATGAAAAGATCAAACTTCTGTATCATAGGAATAGAGGAAGGAGAAGAATCCCAAGAGAATGGTATTGATCAGATCTTCAACAGAATAATAGATGAAAACTTCCACAAACTAAAAAAGACAAACCAATACAAATACAAGAAGCACATAGAACTCCAAACAGACAAGATCAGAAAAGAAACTCTCCATGCCATATCATAGTTAAAGCACTAGATACCCAAAACAAAGACAAAATTCTGAAAGTCACAAGAGGAAAAACAACTAGCTATATACAAGGGGAGACCTATCAGAATTACAACTGACTTCTCAATGCAAACTATGAAAGCAAGAAGAACGTGCAGCAAATCATTCCCAGTGTTAAATGACTATAGCTAGGACACTCCATAAGCAAGGAGAAAATCCAGGTTACTATACTGAGCAAAAATGTCAATTATAGTTGAAGGAGAGAGAAAATTCTTCCATGACATAAACAAGATGAAAGAATATATGTCTGGAAAACCAACCCTTCAGAGAATACTTGAAACAATTCAAAGAACAGAAGAATGGAGCAACTATCCCCAGGCACCTAGAAAGAGAAATCAATAAAAGCATAACTGCAGACGTAGAAATCTATACCAAAAATGCAAATGGATAATAAGGTGAAAGGAAGCAACACACATCTATCAGTTATGACCTTAAGTATTAACGGACTAAACTCCTCAATCAAAAGACATAGACTGAGAGATTGGATTAGGAAACAGAACCCATGGATATGCTGTCTACAAGAAATGCATCTTACGTTCAAGAATAGGCACCACCTTAAAGTGAAAGGATGGAAAAAATATTCCAAGCAAATGGTACCAAAAAGAAAGCATGTATTGCTATTTTAATATCAGACAAAATAGACTTCAAAGTAAAATAAATCAGAAGAGACAAGGAAGGCCATTACATTTTTATCAAAGGAACAATTGACCATGAAGATTTCACAATTACGAATATATATGCACCAAACTCTAATGCACCAAACTCTAGTGCACCAAACTTTATAAAGACAATTCTCCAGGTCCACAAGGCACAGATTAACCCCAGTACACTCATAGTAGGGGAATTCAATACCCCAATGAGCCTTTCAAACAGGTCAACCTGACAAAGAATAAACAGAAATACATCTGAACTGAATGATACTGTACACCAAACGGAACTCACAGACATCTACTGAATATTCCACCCTAATACCAGAGAATACACTTTCTACTCAGTACCCCACGGAACATTCTCCAAAATCGACCACATACTGGGACACAGAAGAATCCTCCACAAATACAAAAAGATTGAAATAATTTCATGAATTCTATCAGGCCACAATGCAATAAATCTCACTATCAACACCAGGATAAACCCTACTACATACAAGAACACATAGAGACTAAACAATACACTCCTGATTAATGAATGGGTCAAGGAAGAGATAAAGAAATAAAAGCATTCCTGGAACTGAATGACAATGATAATACAACACAACAAAACCTATGGGACACTTTAAAAGCAGTCCTAAGAGGTAAGTTTATAGCCCTGGGTACCTACATTTGAAAAACAGAAAGAGCACAAGTGAATGATCTAATGCTGCAGCTAAAAACACTTGAGAGACAACAACAGATGAACCCTAAATGCAACAGACAGGAAGAAATAACAAAAATCAGAGCAGAAATCAATGAAATAGAAACACAGAAAACAATACCAAAAAAATCAATGAATCCAAAAGTTGGTTCTTTGAAAGAATGAACAAGATAGACAGACTTCTAGCCCAGTCAACCAAAAGAAAGAAGGAACAACTCAAAATCAATACAAGCTGTGATGAAAGGGGGGAAATATCACAACAGACAATGAAAAGATCCAGAAAATCATGCGGGAATATTTCAAAAACCTATACTCTACCAAGTTTGAAAACCTAGAAGATATGAATGAATATCTGAAATCCTGGGAATCACCAAAGCTCAACCAAGAAGAGATTGACAGTTTAAACAGGCCCATAATATATGAAGAAATTGAAGATGTAATAAGAAACATCCCAACTAAGAAACACCCAGGCCCAGATGGTTTCATGGCAGAATCCTATGAAACAGTTCAAAAAGACTTACAACCATTATTACTCAAATTGTTCAGAAGGATACAAACAGAGGGAATTCTCCAAAATTCCTTCTATGAAGCCAGAATCACTCTATTACCAAAACCAGGCAAAGATACAACCAAAAAGGAGAACAACAGACCCATCTCATTAATGAACACAGATGCCAAAATTCTAAACAGGATACTGGCAAATCACATACAGACCCACATCAAGAAGATCATCCATTATGACTGTGGTGGTTTGAATGAGTGTCCCCCATAGGCTTTAAGTATTCAGACATTTGTCTCCAGTTGGTGGCACTGTTCTTGGAGGTCTTAGAAGGTATGGCCATGTTAGAGGAAGTACGTTATTGGGGGCAGGCTTAGTGAGTTTAACAAGCCTTGTGGTCTCCAGTTGCTCTCTCTGCTTCCTGTGCTCTTTGCGAGATGTGACCCTCGGCTTGCTGCTCCAGCTCCAGCCGCCATGCCTCCTGCCACAATGGACTCTAATTCTTTGAACCGTCAATCATAAGCTCAAATAAACTCTTCCTTTTATAAGTTCCCTTGGTCTTGGTGGTTTTATCACAGCAACAGAAAAGTGACTAATACAGTTATTTGGTACCAGAGAGTGGGCTGTTGGCTGTGAAGAACCTGACCATGTGGATGTTTGGAGAAATGTGGAAGACTTTGGAACTTTGGGCTAGAAAAGCTGTTGACTACTGTAACCAGAGCTTAACAGGCCATTCTAGTAGAAGCCTGGAAGAAAGCATTGCTGCAAAAAATGTAGTTGCAGAGGAAAATAAAGTCTTAAGCAGCAACTGGGATATTTTGGCAAAGAGTCTGGCCACAGTTTGTCTTCAGCCCAAATGCTTGCCTGATGCTACGTTGAAAAGCAATGGACTAATGTCTTTGGCAGAGGATATTTCAAGACAGCCCAATGTAGAAATGGTGGTGTGGCTTTTAATGGTGAATATTATACAGATCTACAGTGAAAAAGAGCAAATGGGACAGAAGGAAATGCAGAATGTACAGTTTGGATCTGAAAAGTACACTAGGAAGATTAAAGGTGTGGCCAAGGCATGTGAAGGAGAGGCTCCCTTTCATAAGGAGACTAAAGTGATTAAGGAGAGGCCTAGATATTTACAAGTAAACAATGGGAAAGGTGAGATTAAAGTGATTAAGGAGAGGCCTCGAGATTTACAATAAACAGAATCAATACCTTCAGGGCAAGACCACACCCAGCTATCCTCCAACAAGTCCAGGGCAGAAGAAAATTGCAAATGTGGTTAAAGTAGGAGGATTCCATCCACCGAACTTGCAGCCAGATTCGGCAATTTTCATTCATGTGGTGCTTGCTTTAGAGGCATGAGTTTGCAAGAGTGAAGGGAGCATCAGTTCTTCCTCCACGGTTTCAGAGAGCCACAGAGGCCAGGCAGAGTGCAGCAGGGCGTCCCTGAATAAAGAAGCCCTGATAGGCATTGCATGATTTTGTGAATGTGAAGCCTGGTTGGCAGCGGAGACCCAAGAAGACATTTGAGATGCCAGACTGTGAGATATTTGCCAAGGAGAGCTGCATACAGGGAGTGGTACCAAGCCTAAGAAAGAGTGTATGTTGCAGCAAAGCTGGAAGAGCTGAGCCATCTAAGCCCTTTGGAAGTAATCCCAGAAGTCGCACATGGAGCTACTGGACTTGGTTTTTGCCCTGCAGGTTTTCGGTCTTGTTTTGGTCCAGTATTTCCTCACTATGCCTCTATTCCTCCTTTTGGAAAGGGAATGTGTTTTCAGTTCCACTGTACTTTGGAGTTTTGAAATTTGTCTTTTGATTTTACAGGAGCTTCCAGTTAGGAGATTGGCCTGAGTCTCAGAAGAGACTTTGGACTGTAGACTTTTGAATGGCATTGAAACTGGTAAAGACTATGGGGACTTTTAAGGTTGGACTAAATGCATTTTGCATTTTATATGGTCAGGAGCCTATGGGGGCCAGGGAGTGGAATGTGGTGGTTTGAATGAGTGTCCCCCATAGGCTTTAGGTATTCAGACATTTGTGTCCAGTTGGTGGCACTGTTCTTGGAGGTCTTAGAAGGTGTGGCCATGCTACAGGAAGTATGTTATTGGGGGCAGGCTTAGTGAGTTTAACAAACCTTGTGGTCTCCAGTTGCTCTCTCTACTTCCTGTGCTCTTTGTAAGATGTGACCCTCGGCTTGCTGCTCCAGATCCAGCCTCCATGCCTCCTGCCACAATGGACTCTAATTCCCTGGAACCATCAACTGTAAGCTCAAATAAACTCTTCCTTTTATAATTTCCTTGGTCATGGTGTTTTATCACAGCAACAGAAAAGTGACTAATACAATGACCAAGTTGGATTCATACCAGAGATGCAGGAATGGGTCAACATATGATAATCTATAAATATTATCAAGCATATAAATGGACTGAAAGACAAAAACCACACCATCATCTCAATTGGTACAGAAAAAGCCTTTGACAAAATCCAGCATCCCTTCATGCTTAAAGTCTTAGAAGGAATTGGATTGGAGAGATCATTCCTCAAAGTAATCAAAGCCATATAAAGGAAACCCACAGTCAATACCATCCTAAATGGGGAAATGACAGAAGTATTCCCTTTAAAGGGATGCTAAAAACTCCACCAGAAAACTCCTAGAAACAATGAAGAGCTTCAGTAAAGTGGCAGGCTACAAAATTAACCTAGAAAAATCAGTAGCCTTTCTTTACACCAACAACAAGCAACTGAACAAGGAATTCAAGGAGACCTTCCTGTGGGAAACTTTTCTTTTTATGGCGAACAGGAACCGCGCAGCCTTGCTAAGGGTATTGGGACATGCCACCCACTTTGTGGACACTGTGGGGAGTTGAAGAGACCAGCCGGCTACTTCCCATAGCCCCGCCTAAGTGATAATTCCATCTTAGGCTCTTAGCCTGGACACACGCGACATTTGTTCCAATCTTGGCCATGACTTCTCACATGCCCAGAGCCAGCAGAGGAACTTCACTCACAACACCAGCTACCCAGGTTGGTGGTCTGCAAAAGTAACCTTTCTCCAACCCACTGGCCACCTGAATGAAATTCAGGCCTACCTTAGCCTGTATGCATGCAATAACTAGAAAATATTTGCCAGGAACTCCGTGATGATGTTCCTATGGAATTCAAATTTACTCATTGCCACAGCTCGCTTTTGTAAACCAAATGATGTCAGTTCCCACGACCCATCATGAGCCCCCCAACTCCACACCACTGCACACCTTGCCCCACCCAGTATCATGTACCTAGGCCATGCTGCTTGCTCCTCCTTGGGGTGGAGCCAGACTCTTGGCCATGTGGTGCCCTGAGGCATGCCAGCTAGAAAGCTGGCCTGCAATTCAAGCTCTATTTCCTTACATCTCCCACTGTTTTTAATTTTTGAGAGGCATACAAGCCCATGAAAGTTGTCATCTATAAAGGAATCTGTTTTTAAATACATGATTGCCTTAACCTATCTCGAGTGCTGGGTGGAGGCAGTGCAAATCTAAGATTTTTTTCTTTTATGCCAAAACCAGTTTGTGCTCAAAAACCAACCAATAGGTTATAATAAATAATAAGAAATGAATACCATCATCCTTCATGTAAAACCAATTTACAAGCAGCTATGCCCAAACTTATACAGCCCAAGATCCCCACTGTCCAGCTATAGGGTCTTGCATGTATAAGCATGTTGATCAAATAAGAGCCCAGTCTATATTGCCATAGTTCCACAATTCACCCCAATCACAGCCCTTACATTCTAACACACACCCTCTTTCACAGATTGTTACCTACCTTTTAGAAAAGGGGAACAAGTGGGCAAGAAGCAAAACAGTATTTCTCTGGAGATGTCATTCAGGAGTCTGACCAGTTCAGGCTGTTTCCTTTCAAGGGTTGGCAGTTTATCCATGAATATCATTTTACTCCTACTAATGAAACACAAGTAATTAGAAATACAGGCATTTAAACAGTACTCATTATTATGGTAAGTTACATAGTGGGCATAGACAAAGATACATAGATGCTATACTAATCCATGAACTATAGCTTTTCTGTAAAAGATGAAAGGTCTTACTGTGGGGTATAACATTTCCTAACCACTAGAGGATGTAAGCTTGTGGCATCAGCTGAGAATTATTCCTCCAAAGAGAGAGCTAATAGCCAATTAGATTTGGGATATACAGACAAATGGCTGCACTGTTGCACAGTATTTCCTGGCAGGGGAGGTGTAACTGATGTTGATTGAGGAGTCTTGCTTGACTCAAGGAGACCAATGTTTGCTTCATTGATCTAGTGGCCTTTGGTAACGCTCTCTGGCATTTCAGAGGCCATCTGTACACTTGCAAATGTGGTCTCAAAACATTTTTCCCATGCTTACACCAGGTCTTCAACAGGGCCTTACCACCTCTCTTCCTGCAGGTATCCCAGCTTATAGGCAAAAAGCCTTTAACTTTTGGGGCTTGGATCCCTTAGCTGACATCTCTTTGGCAGAATAATCCACTGCCAATGTCAGAGCTCTCCTGTACTAATATATTTTGCTTAATTACACAGCTTATAAAGACTTTACTATTTTCCCTTGAATGGAGAATATCTTTTCACAGTTCTTATATCTATCAGTCAATTAAATAATACAGTTATACCTGTTTTATAAGAAATTGCCACTATAGCAATTGGTTCTAATTTACAGTTGGGGAATGTCTGACTTACCATTATGTTTTTCTTTGTTCTATGAAAGGAGATAAGATAGTCTCTCATATTAATACTTTGTGGCACCTGGAAGGTAACTTCATTAGGACACATTATAAGCAGTTATTACAAATAGGATCCACAGAGGTGTTTGATGCCTGTAGCTCAGGGAGTCTGAGGCTTTCCTTCCTTAATGTTTGGATGGGCCAGCTTCTCCACTGGTATTTCTTGGTACAGTCTGCACAATGCAAAGCTGTATTTTTTTCTTTCTCAGTCATTAAGTTGATGATGTTTTGACCTGTGGGAGCATGCAAATCTTTTTCCATAGTTAGTTTTAAGATTTAAATGGAAAATTTAACAAAAGTTTTAATCTATAACTGTATTACCCCCCTTTTTTATTTTAGGTTTCTATTTTTTGACCCATGAATCTCAAAAAGGCAATTGTATTACACATAACAATAGGCAGGAATCAAGGTGTACATTTTCATTAAATTTACCCAAGCTGTGATACTGTACAACACAAAATTTTTAGAAAACATTTATATGCATTAATCCCAAAGTTGTTGTTATACAAATTATTAAGTAAAAGAAATGTGGACAAAAATTTATATTTTCAATTAGCTTAAATGTATTACCATTTTTATTAAAACCCTTTTAACTAATGTTGTTTAATATAGGCATTTTTACTTTTACTAAGTCCTAAAATACCATATAATATATAGACAAAGTTTTGGCAAATTTCGATACCCATTAACCACACATCAATTAAATGTTCCTTAAAATTCTTTTACTAGACTGTGACTTCAGAGAAATCAACTCCATTAATTTATATTTATTTGTTTGTATTTCTGTATAAATCTCTACTGAAATACCTGTATATAAATGTATAATACTTATTTCAAACATATCTCTATAAATCTTATAAAGTGGATTTATAACAATCATTTTCCTTTCAGTCCTTGGAGGTGATTTTTCCAGGCCTAGCATAAAACCCTGTCTTAAAGATGTTTTACCTAGGGCTGGAGAGATGGCCTAGTGGTTAAGAGCGCCGACCGTTCTTGCAGAGGACCTGGGTTTGATCCCCAGCACCCACATGGCGGCCGAGAGCCGTCTGAAACTCCAATTCCAGGAGAACTCCAGTTCCAGGGGAGTCCGACACCCTCTTCTGACCTCCGCAGCATTGCACGTCACGGGTGCACAGACTTGTGTGCAGACAATACATTCATACACATATGAAAATAAATAAAATTAAAAAAAAAGATGCTTTACCTAGTTGTTAAATGTTTTACAATACACATTTAACTATACTTTAAATTATATCTAAATTAAAATAAGATTATTTCTTAAAACCAATATTAGTTTTTGTCTCAGGCATTGAGGGAGTGTAGCTGATAGTACCATACACCCATAAAGTAGTTAACTGTAACAGCATTTGTACAATCAGTAATTTTTTGACCAAGACAAGTAAATTACACAAATGACCATAGAAGTTTAACTAATAATAGAGCTTCATCCAAGTTGGAGGGGCCAGTTCCAGCTCGGAGGCTTTTTAGAATTGTACAAATGCTTATTAACATTTACATAAATCAAATTAAAGATTGTTAACACCAAAAAGTTTAAACCAAGTTTTGTATAGGTTGAATCTATAAAGTGATTTATAGTTGACCTTTTTAAAACACAGGAGTTTAAAAAGCTATAGGGGTTAAACAAAATACTCATACATCCATACACACATGTGCACACATACATACAAGCATATACAAAAATATATACAAAGTAAAAAGGTCGTGAGATCAGCCTGTGGGAAGAAAGTTACATTATTGTCTTATACTCAATGAAAAAAGGTCATTTCCACAATTAAGGTTGGGCTTTAGTCTTCATAGTGGTCCACCGTCTGTCTCCTGAGTATTGGAATCAAAGCTGCACCTTCAAAACACAATGAAAGATGAAGCACTGCCCCTAGGCAAGCATGCCTGAGAGAGTGGCTTTTCCAGTCACACAGAGAATACAGTAAAGCCAACCCTTCCCCCACCAGCCATCCACTGTTTCCAGAGCAGGAGAGGGGCACCGAACAAACATTGGACTAGATTAACCAGAGTATTTATAAACAGCTACAAACTGAAAAGCTTCATATTTTGCCATTTGTGTTTTCAAGGCAGGGCTTGGCCACAGTCAGAGCCAGCCTGGAAGACTAGGCTGGCCATTAACTCATAGGCATCTGCTTGGATTAAAGGCGTGGGTCACCACACCAGGCTCTACAAGCCTGGAATTTACAAGCTCAATTTGCATCACAGAAGGCTGGCCTCTAGAAGAGATTTTGGGGGAAGTTTCACAGACAAAAAGGAAACTTTAGCAGAATTAAGCACTATTTTACACTATTTAAAACTATTTACAGAAAAATTTTTAAGGGGGACTTTTTTTTTTCTTTTTTGAGACAGGGTCTCCCTGTCTGTCCTGGAACTCGCTCTGTAGACCAGGCTGGCCTTGAACTCACAAAAATCCACCTTGCCTCTGCCTCCCAAGTGCTAGGATTAAAGGCATGCACCACCATGCCCTGCTTTTAAGGAGGACTTTTAAGACACATTTGAGCTGTGGCTGGCTTTTCACAAGCTTCCATGCAAGCCAATGTTGGTAGATTAATTCCTGGGTAGGGAGTTGCCTCTACAACCCAAGCTGGCCTCTGCCTCCCAAGTGCTAGGATTAAAGGCTTGCACCACCATGCCCAGGCATTTTGTATACTTTTAAGGAGCTCTTATATATTACAGGAAAATATACAAAATAAGCACAGGGCAGTTTATTTGAGCCAACTCTTCGTTGTAGCAGTTCTCTTGAAATGCCTTAGGCAGATGGGCTGACCTCAAACTCCCCTAGAAGTCTACCTGCCTCTGCCTCTAGAGCGCTAAAATTAGAAGTCTGTGTTACCAAGTTAATTTTAGAAGGCAGTTAAAAGTAGATTTAAACATGAGATTTAAGACAATTTGTTACTGGGCAAGTGTGTTGAGAGCCATCAGTGCAGCTCTGGGGCTGGTGTGCACACAGCAGACTGGTAGGGGGACTGGTAACAAGCCTGGTGTGGTTGGGGAAACCTGTAAATTAAAAAAATTTTTGGTTTACAATGTGAGTTCCAGGACAGCCGGAGCTACAGGGAGACCCTGTCTTGAAAAGAACAACAACAACAACAAAATAATAATGATTTTTAACTCTTTTTATGGGTCTTCCCCTCCTCCAACAAATTTAGGACTGTATGAAGATTAATTCTTGAGTAAGGCTTTTAAGTTGAAACAAATTTAAAAGACCAGAATAAATTTTAATGCCTAGGTCTTTTTAATTAATCGTGCACATATTTTACTTAAAAGATGTTTAGGGTACCCAGGTTTATAAACAGACATTTTATGTTTTGACTGCACATGCAAGAAATTTCCACAGCCATGAAAGCCTAAGAGTTGCTCATTCCTCAAGGCCTTTTTGCTACATAGCCAAACCAGCAGCTGTGAGACTGATTATCCTCACAGTTAAACACCCAGCTGTTCCAGAGCTAAATACTCACTGCCTTGCAGTCTTGAGATTGATTATTGCAAAGCTAAACACACAGGCATCCTAGAGGTAAATACTCATGACCAAACAGCTAGCTTGAAATTCAACTGCTTTCACCTTTATCCCCAGCATTTGCAGGCAGAACTCTCTGTGAGTTCAAGGCCAGCCTGTTCTACATAGCAAGCTCCAGGCCAGCTGGGACTAAAGAGAGACCCTGTCTCAAAAAGCCAAAAAAGAAAAAAATTCAGCTGCCTTTTAGTTATGCCTGCAAGAAGAGATGTGCACAAATTAATAAAGATCAGGTTAAATACAAATCAGAGAAATATAAAGACAGTTCCCCATGAAATCCAAAAAAAGCCAAAGCGCAACACAATTCCACTCAGAAACAGGTTGAAACAATGATAAAACCTTCTAAAATGAAGACCAAGACAAATTATAAAATGGTTAGAACATATTAAAAATGTTTACAATATCATTTTTAACTCCCAGTCTAAGAGAAAAAAACTTCTCTCCCAGAAGCTACTGCAGCTTGGCTGTAAAAAAGCCCTTAGTTTGCATTAAAAAAGGCCTAGGAAGCCTTGGCTTTAGGGCATGGCTTCCTTTAATAGAAGTTGTAGAAAGAAGTCTGGCTTTTTTGTTTGTTTGTTTGTTTGGTCTTTTTGAGACAGGGTCTTCCTTTAGTCCCAGCTGGCCTTGAAGCTCACTATGTAGACCAGTCTGACCTTGAACTCATAAGGATCTGCCTGCCTCCGCCCCACCTCCCAGTGCTGGGATTAAAGGCATGTGCCTCCATGCCCAGCTTTAACTGGTAGTTTTAATACAATATTACAGGTACAAGTCTCTTTGGAAAATTAGGAGACGGCAAAGGAGAAAATTTTTCTTTTTTTTTTTTTTTTGTTTTTTTTTTTTTTGGTCTTTTCGAGACAGTGTCTCCCTGTAGCCCCAGCTGACCTGGAACTCACTCTGTAGACCAGGCTGGCCTTAAAATTTTTCTTTTGAAATTTGGAAGAGTCAGATTTGAATCTGAAAGGGAAGGCAGAAATCAGAACAAGCCAGGGAGAAATTAGCATAATAAAAGGAGTCTGAGCTTGGGGCTGGAGAGATGGCCTAGCGGTTAAGAGCACCGACTGCTCTTACAGAGGACCCGGGTTCGATCCCCAGCACCCACATGGCGGCCAAGAGCAGTCTGAAACTCCAATTCCAGGAGAACTCCAGCTCCAGGGGAATCCGAGACCCTCTTCTGACCTCCGCGGCGTTGCACGACACGGGTGCACAGACTTGCATGCAGGCAGTACATTCACACACATACAGAACTAAATAAAATTAATAATAATAAAAAAATTTAAAAGAAAAAAGGAGTCTGAGCTTGAGAAGGCAGGTGCAGAAACTGAGCCAGGTGGTAAAACCAGTTTTGCGCAGAAGGGAACAAGACCCCCTTTTTTAAATATTAGAATCCAAAGTTGCATTTTGGGCATGTAAAATTTATTAAAAATGACCCCAAGACCATTTCTTTCTTCTTTATAGACTGGACACTGGCTAGAGTCCCATTAGTGAATCTCTAAGACCTTCCTGCACAGGAGGACTGGTGACTCATAATTGCAGGACATTTCAAGAGATGCTATGGTACATAGTCCCCTGGGACTGTTGACCTCAGAGGGCAAGGAACAAAGTTGATCCTTAAGTCTCTTGGCCGAACTGGTATGGACATTAAGTATGGTTGTTATCCAGCCAGAAAGGCTAAGTTACACCAGCCTGATACTTTTAATTACTGTATAATATTTTAGATAAGGCTTGGACAAAAATCAAAGCAGTATAATACTGACTGGAAGAGGGACTTTACAACATAGGTTATTGTGGGAAGATCAAGCTTGAATTAGGGACTAGTTCTCAGCTACCATCCCTCAGGGCACAACATGCAAGTCATGGAGTTCCTCTGCTCCTTCCCCAAGAGACAGCAACTTGAGGCCCAGGCACATGATGTTAGACAGGGCAGCAGAATACAGGAGTGTGATGAAACTGGGGTCTGTGATTGGCTCTGACAGATGACATCATTTTGCTTATAAAAGTGACTTGCAGCATGCAATAAATTGAATTCTCCTTTACCATCATTATATAGAATTTCTGGATCTGTTATTTTACTTGTGTACAGGCCAAAGGAGGCCTGAATTTTGAGCATCAGAGGCTAGTGGATTAGATGTGGATCAATCAGAATTTCAGCAGCCTGAAATTCCTGTCCAGAGACCAGCAGTTTGGGAGCTGGCGAGATAGCATGGCCAGATGGGAAAGGTTCCACTTCCCAGGCTAGGGACCTGGACTGGAAGTACCTCTCAGGTTGGATTACGAAAGTGACCAACTGACCTCTGGGTGGAGGAGTCAGTTCCTCAGTAGTGACCTTCCCTTAGCAGGACTGCTCATAGCCAGAGAGGCCTCCTACAGGTTGTGCTGCCCGTGAGAGAGAATTAAACAATTTCAGGCCTATCTTAAATGTAAACTTTATACTACAATTTACTATAAACAAGAACAGTCTCTTTCTTTCCCAGAACCCCTTATCCTTATGTATATTTCTTCCAGAAAGTTAAGAGTTGTATCTGTTAGGTCTGGGCTTCCCAGAATCCCAAGGGACACAGTTGCCCACTTCCTCCAGAAGCTGTCAATCTTCTGAGCCCTTCCCCTGTACCTGAGGTCCCACCCCATGGGCATAAATGGGTGGACCTCAGCTGCCATCCCTCTCTCTGCCTCTCTGCTCCCTCCCCCCATCCTGCCCCTCTTTCTGCCCCTGCCCCCTGCCATGCTGTCCAGCTCTACCTTGTGTCATGTCTGCAGGTGGCTCACGCTGACAGTCCCATATGGAAGTAAAGTATGTTCCTAGAGTGACCTAAGCCTCATGTGCCTTTTATTGGGGTTCATGCCTTTTTATATCCTAATATTAGTTGCACATGTCTGTTTTTATAACCTAACAGTATCACCTACCAGAAGACAGGAAATAAGCTGATAAGGATTACTGTTCTAGTTTGTCTTCCATTGCTGTGACAAAACACTCTGGCTGACACCAACTTGGAAAGGAAAGGGTTTATTCAGATTACATATCCTGGGTCACAGTTCATCACTTAGGGAGTCCAAGGCAGGAACTCAGGACAGGAACTTGGAGGCAGGAGCTGAAGCGCAGGCCATGGAGGAATGCTGTTCACTGGCTTTCTCCCCTGGCTCATGCCCAGCCAGCCTTCTTATATGGTACACAACAACCTGCCCAGGGTGGCACTACTCATTGTGGGCTGGGCCCTCCCACACTGCTGGACAATCAAGACAATACTCCACAGATGTGGCCACAGGCCAATCCAATGGAGCCAATTCCCCAATTGAGGCTCCCTCAACCCAGGTGTGTCAAGTTAACACTAAAGCTATCCAGCACAATTACCAAGCACATCTAAGCTATCTTCTTCTGGACTGCATGCAGCTGGTTCAGGAAGGTAGACCTTAACTTTTTGAGTCAACTTATCTTGTTAGGTCAAAGGAAATATCAAGAGTAATACTTGTGAGAAACATAAAGTACATCTTTCTTAAGGACAAGGATAATAGCATAATTTAACAGTTTTAGCTTACATGACAACTTACTTTAAATCAATTTGATATCAAGTAAATCATTAGCATTAGACACGAGTCTATACATTTAAACAGTCCCATAAAATAAATACTGTGGTTAGACACAATGTCATGACAAACTAGTTTTAAACCCAAAACTTAACACCTTGATGAAAACTCTTAATCAAATTAAAGCATGACTCTAAGTTTATAGCAGTCAAAATAATAATACTTAAACTTCACAGTTTATACAGTACTGTGGTCATCTAGCTGTGGGGCAAATTTTCCCATTTTTTAATTTAAGATTAATTGGATTCTTGGGTCAGTTATTTGTTTCTGATTCAGAAATTCTACAGTAATGATCTTTATGTTTTAGAACTATCTGGGGAGATTTTTGTAAGCACGTGTTCTAATCCAGCTGCCGCTCATGAAGCAGCCTACTTCTCACAGCTACTGACAGGCCCCCTCCTGGGTCCTTACCTGTGAGTCCCCAGCTACCAGACACAGAGGCACTGCCACACAGACCCTGCTCCCCACTCCTTGTCCTGCCTGAACCAGAAACTGCACTACCCTCAAAAGAATAAGAGGCTCCTTCCTCTGTCACAGGGTGGGGGCAAACTGGGAGAAGGATTCAGAGACTGCCATGTTGTCTGTCTCTGGTTCTGGGGCCTGAGCTCTCAGACACCCCCCCCCACACACACACATGCTGTTATGTGTTAGATCCAGGATTCCCAGACTCCAAAGGGGCACACAGGTGCCCACTTCCTCCAGAAGCTTCCAATCCTCTGACCCCTTCCCACTTACCTGAGCCCAACCCCATGGGTATAAAGGGTGGACCCCAGCCACCATAACTCTCTGTGCCTCTCTCTCTCTGTGTCCCTCTCTCTCTCTCATGCTGGCAGTCCCACATGGAAGTAAAGCCTCATGTGCCTTTACTGGTTCCCTGCTTTGTTATACTTAATATTATTGGTGCCGTGACTTGGACCTTTTACTGGCTCTGTGCTTTTTTATACTTAATATTGTGTATCTGTCTTTGGTATTAATAACTTCTCTAATAAACTTATTCCCCAGCAATCTTAGTATCCTCTTTGCCCCTTTCATCTAAAAAACCTAGTGTTTTACAAAGGAGAATTCCCAAACAGCCCCTATAATGATGGTACTTTATAAGATTATACTAAGTGTCTATCAATGGTCTGATAGATCCTTAATATTTTATAACTACATTACAGAATTTTTAAAAGCCAAGAGTACTTCATACCTACATACATATAAATACACATTTGCATAGACACATGAGATTTATATATATATATATATATATATATATATATATATATGTAAATCATATATATACACACATTCGCATACACACACATAAGATTTTTATCTTAGTGTTTTTACTGAACAGAGCCATATACATTGCTATTAAACATAAAGGCTTTCACTTGAATAAAGCACTCTCAGAGAAGTTATTTACATTTCAATATATCGAATATCCCTAACTGGGTTTCAAACTCAAAAAGTGTCAGAAAACAGAATTATATATCCCATTCACACTCAAAGCCAACCATAACAAATGGTCACAGCATGATCAAAGCAAGCTAATAATTGAAAGTTTCATTTATAGACAATTCCTTTAAAAGACAGAGCAAAGATAAGATGACAAGAGTTATTTAGTCTTAATAAGGTGATAGAGATTAATCCATTATTAAAGACCTTTAAAGATTAAAAATATCAAAAGCATGAATTGAAGTACAAATAATTTGCAGGAGTTCAATTCACCCAGTTCTCTGCAATCAACTCAAAACAAACACAAGCATACAGCACACAGAAGGGAATGCCTGCCAGACCAGCAGGGAGGGCACATCCCAGAGAGGTCCCTTTGCCTCCCATGAGAAGAAAGGGAGTGAGGGAAACAGGCTTAAAAATTCCTGCAGAAACACAACAGGGCCCAAAAGTTGTCTCAGGCTGCCCTTCCCCACCCTAGGAGGCAAGAGACCAGATTGGCCCAGGCCATCCCGGAAATAAACTCCCATAATACGCCACAGGAGAAGCCATGTGGCAGCCCAATTGATGCAGGTGCCAGACCTGGAATGGGTCCCTAACCAGGGATATGGAAGCACAGCTGCCATGTGGGAAATCCCAGGAGCTCAGGAATTCCCTCCACCCAAGCCAGACCAAGATTCCTGGGTTTAACTGCTAATGAGAGTTTTACTGTTAGAAAAAGGCAGTTTATTTGTGGTCCTGGCCTCCAAGCAGAACAGATGGGCTGAGCTTGGGATCACAGAGAACTGCCTGCCTCTGCCTCCCAAGGGCTGGAATTAAATGTATTTTATCCTAATACTAGGATTAAAGGCAAGGGCCACCACACCTGGCCCAAGAGGCAGTTTAAGTTTAGCAGATAATGTCCAACCCCTCAAACAGAGTAGGGTTGCTGGAGAGGGACATAGGACAAAGCCAGAAAGCTAGAACAAAGACCAGTCCCAGAATTCATTCCCAGCACGGAAAGCGAGTTAATAAATTAAATCAGGGCTACACCAGCCGGATGTTCTCAGGCCCACAGAGGTCTCAAAGAAACACAAATCAGAATGAACTGAGAAAAATACTTCCAAAGCAAACAATTACCTCACACAATCATCTTGAAAGCAAACAAAAAGTCATCTAGAAAATAGGATCCATGGGGCTGGAGAGATGGCTCAGCAGTTAAGAGCACTGACTGCTCTTGCAGAGGACCCAGGTTTGATTCCCAGCACCCACATGGCTGCTAAGAACTCTCTTTACTCCAGTTCCAGGGGAATCCAACAGCCTCTTCTGACCTTTGCAGTGTTGCATCATATGGGTGCACCAACCTACATGCAGACAGTACATTAATACACATAAGAAATTTAAAAAAAAGAAAATAGGCTCCTTAAACAACCAACTCAGATGCTGGTTCCTATGAACAATTACCACCCAAAAGTTGTGAAGCATTTGATAGACTCAAAGATCATAAATTTAAAGATGCCTACAGTATCCAGATTTTAGGCCTGTAAATGCATTTTTTAATATCCATATTTAAAGTTTGCATTTGCACACTTAGTCTGGCATGCCAAAACAAAATGAGTGATTCTGTGCACATAATGGATGGAGAGAAACTTGAAGTGGCCACTTTGTTTGATAGAACCAACATGAGACAATTACAATGACTGAATTACAAGCACACAGGAAAACTTAGACACATGACAAGCAGGGCTACAGGAATCTTAGACACATAGAAGAACAGTTACCATAAACAAAGACATAGTTACTGCCTTTAAATCTGTATAAACATGGATCCCTTTCTTCTGTAGCCTGCAGTAGGAGATACAGAGGCTCATGTGGTTTTGGGTGGGACAAGACCCAAGGGGAGTCTCTTAAATTTTCCAACAGAGCAGGGGTCAGGTTCAGTGTCAGCTAAGGACCTATGAGCCAAAGGGGTGATTGGACCAAGAGGCCCAGTCAATGGGCCAGTGCCATTCCTGATCCTATAAAGTTCTGAGGCTACTGGGCTGTACATTCACTTTTGTTTTAGGCTCTGGAAAAGGAAAGAACATTAGATCCAATGGAGTGATGGTAATTAGGGACAGTCCCTGTCCCATAATTCCAGCAGTAAGAGCCCTTAAGGAAAAGTGCAGTCCAGAAAATGGAGTAAACAAACAAACCACACACAAAAAAACCCCAAAAACAGACAGGTCGGGCCATGCAGACTCAGACACCAGATGCATGTAGGGATGGATCCTCACTCACATAAGCACCCATGCACAAGATAACCAAAAAAACCAACCAGGCTGAGAAAGTTTTTTTTTCAGTGCCCTAAAGGGTTCAGGCTGCCTCTGGCCCCCTGAATGGGGCTTTAACCAGTTTAGAGCTCTAGTCCAGAAATGGGCCTGGTGGGATGAGTGTGCACTCAGAGTGGTTGGAGCTGGGGAACTTCTCCCATGCTGCTTCCTGTAGCCACTCACCACTAGTGAGGGTCTCCAATGAGTCCTCCCCTTGGGGTCACCTCTATATCTTGGTGGAACCTCCAAATATTTTAAAGTCACAGAGGAGAGACCACATACTTAACCATGTGGAGCTTTAAAGGAAGGTTTAATTTAATTACTACAGTGGGCCAACACTCAACTCAGGAGAAATGTGACCGTGACCATGAAGAGTAGGTTATACAGCCTTTTATAAGTACAGCAGCCAATCAGAGTTTAATGCAACAGTTAAAGTTACCAATCAAAGGGAAGCAAACTACACACAAGCAAGGAAAATGGAACTTAATGGCATCTGCAAGCACTATCCCTGAGTTTTTATAATCTATTATTTCAGTTTCATGGTCAAACTTAGCTGGGAAGCTGCTGGCTTCCACGGTGTCCACAAGTGAACAACTAGCAAACACATGGCTGGGGGGGATGGTAGCTCCCAAGCCACAACAGACCAGGAGACTGCTGTTTTCCCAGAGACCCCAAAGCAAGCTGATGACCGTGTGGGCAAACTCATGGGTGGGGAGGTGGCCTGCACTGATAGCTTCATGAACAAACCTGTGGCTAGACAGGCCAGGAAACTATCAGCTTTTATAGCCCTCATGTAAGCTGATGGCTTTGTGAACCCAGCCAGGAAACTACCAGTTTCCTCCATGTGCGCAAAACCATGTGGCCTCAAGTCTCCAGCCCTCCAGCCAGTCTGGTTAAGCAATTGTGGGAACCAGCCCCATGTTTGCACAAAGTAGAAATTAAGAAGCAGAGAGAAAGGTTAATAGCAAAGAACCAAACTTGTGGGTTTCACATATCCAAATTTCTCCAGGGTTCCTTCAAGCCCCATGACTACACCTGAATTCTGCACACAGCAGGCATAGTTTGTGGGAGACCTAGCCTCAGAGAAACAAGTAGTTTCCATCTGCAGGTTCTGTGGTGATGAGAAACTGAGCTAGCTCCTCTGTAGTGTTGCATGATCTTTGTAGGAATGTGGATGGCTTGGGTTAATTTCCAGATACTGACTATCAAATAGGAATGCACTAAAGCATTCTGAGTCTCAGAGTACAGTCTACCTCCCTCAAAGATCTACCCTGGAGTACTCAGCTTATCCAATTTAATTACTATATAGGTTAGCCTGACGCATCTTTAATTATAATGTCCTTCCAGTTTGCTACAAAGATGAAGCACTTTTGTTTTTCCAAACTATTTGCCTATATAAACGAATTTGAAGGCAAAGTTCATTTTCTTATTCATCTATCACTTTCTGAGCTGCTGCTGGCCCTTCAGCCTGAGTCCCACCCAGGAAGGAAAGACACTGAGTGTCTTCCAGGGAAAGTGGTCAATGCCAGCAGACACATGGTCTGAATCAGAGATGCCTCTGGGAGCTCAGGCAGGATGGGTCAATCCACACTGCCCTACAGCCACACACGGGCAAGAACCCAGCACATGCACCCCTGCTGTCACAGACAGAGGCAAGAACACAGTGCATGCACCCCTGCTGTCACAGACAGAGGCAAGAACACAGTGCATGTACCCCTGCTGTCACAGACAGAGGCAAGAACACAGTGCATGCACCCCTGCTGTCACAGACAGAGGCAAGAACACAGTGCATGCACCCCTGCTGTCACAGACAGAGGCAAAAACCCAGTGTATGCACCCCTGCTGTAACACACAGAGGGAATGTGAGTGGAAGCACCTTCTGTCCATTACAATTCATTCTCCAGATGCCCGGTGTATGGGTTCAGTGCTTACTAGACAGGAGGCATGCAGATGTGCTGAAGATACGGCCATGAAGGAAGCAGGAATGCATATGACCTTTCCCTTCTCCTGGGCTCACCTTTTTCATCCTGCCTCCTGGATGTTTCTGGAATGCTTCACGCATGTCCCCATTCCAAGGCCTTTGCATTTTCTGTTCCCTCTGCTTGGATCTCTTTTGGAATCCACACTGCTCATCCTGTGTTTTGTGTCTTGGCCGTATAAAAGAGAAACCCTCCCTTGCTCCCTCAGTGTTCACCACCACACATCCCACTGCATGTTGAACTTGCACTTGCTCCGGATGTGCCTCTCTCCAGCAGAAGGACGCACAGGAGGGTCGCACCTCTCTCTTATGCACCTTCCAGTCTAGTCTGAATCACAGTACAGTGTTTCTTGAATGAGTTTTTGCATCCAGTAATACATATTCTGTTAACAGAAAAACTGTCTTGGTGATTGATTCTAAGTCTCCTAATTATACACATTCTTCATCTGGACCATTCAGCAGCAGACTGGAAGGAAATGCTGTTATTCTCATTCCAAAGTTAAACACATTATAATCTATGTTTATCTGCAGTGGTCCAAGGATCAAGACAATGGAGGCCTTCCTGGGTGGTCCTACAAAACAATTAAAGGCCTCTTGCTGCATCCCCCAGAAAAAAATCTGCATGACACTGGGAGCTCGAGTCATCTTCAGACTTCAAAACTGTTTCATATTCATGCACTACTCTCCCTCCTGATTTATTCTGTGAGGCGACGAAGCAGCAAATGTTGGCTTACTTTAATTAAAAACCTGCTCAAATTAAACCAACATCATTTAAAGTCACATGCAATTCAAGGGACCACCATGTGTCAAGTAGCAATTATGTCAGAATATCAGAGAACTGAACAGAATTAAAAACCCTCATCATCAATGATGCCCAAATCAATCAACTTTGGCTGAAAATACCACTTATTAGTCATCTAGAAATTTAAATCATGCTGCTGATTTACATGTGATAATTTCAATGTCCCACCCTCATCCTTCAAGCCACATCGAATGTGGAGCTATTTGAACAATATCAACTCTAAAAATTTCAAATAATTCATACCAAGATTGTTTTGTTGATTGAAAGCTCTATGAAGGGAGATTTCAGCCATTAACTGTAAAGGAAATGCTACAGTTACTGGTAATGTAATATTGAGGGGGCCGGAGAGATGGCTCAGTGGTTAAGAACATTTGCTGTTCTTCCAGAGGACCGGGGTTCAATTCCCAGCATCTACATGGCAGATAATGCAATATTGATAATGTAGACTCTAGGCTTATTGTGCCTCTGTTTATTCTTATTCAGCCCGAGAATAAGGAATGGTTTCTACATTTTGAAATACGTGGGGGAAAAAAAAATCAAAAAAGGTCTATTTCATAACCGGCAAAAATGGTGTGTAATTCAGTCCTCAGTGTCTGTTCGTGGTTTCATTGTTGCACAGCTTCCTGTCTGTCAGGTGGTGTCTATGCTGTGCACAGCCTCCTGTCAGCTGGTATCAATATTGTCTGTGGATGCTTTAGCTGGAAGTTCAATGCTGGTAAGAGAATTCGAAGGCCCTCACATCAAACATTCTGGGTCTTTCAGAAAACCTTTTCTGACTGTTAGGGTTCGAGAATCCACACCAGACACACTGAAGGATGGAAAACCAAAACTTTATTTCGGGGGGAAAAAAGTAAACCAGCATGCTGGGGTGGGATGGAAAAGGCTCCGACCCTGATAACTTGGCTCGAAGGCCTTTTATACAAGGTCTAGGGGAATTTTAGCAGGGTTTGGGTAACTTTTAGCCTTATTGGATAATAACAGGCTTATGTCCATGGTTAGGTCAGTCCAACAACACCCCACATACCAACAGTTATCTTTAGACATAATCCTGCAACTGGAACGAGGAAATGTTAGATCAGTCCATCTGCCCTCACATACCAACAGTTATCTTTAATCATAATCCTGCAACTGGAATGAGGAAATGTTAGATCAGTCCATTTGCCCTCACATACCAACAGTTATCTTTAACAAGTTTAAGTTAGCTGTTCTTGAGGCCTTGAGCAACTGTCTTTGAGCAATCGACCTTTACCCTGGATTGGGCAGGTTCCAGTATTGCTTAAAATGGTGGCTATACTCAAAATGGAGTCAGCGTGGGCCTATCTTACATTCCCCCCTTGAGTTGTATACTGGGAGGCTAATCTTAGACTCCATCATCTTCTTCCTCAGGGGGGCCATATACAGGGCCATACCTGGTCCTGCGTACCATGATTTTAATGGATTTTACCCACTGGTTAATAAATCTGACAAGTGAGTTAAGGGTGCATGGTCCACAAGTCAGAGCAACCAGAAGGATAAGTTTACTGGTGGATCTAGGAAGTCTTCAGCTCTCAGCTGAGAAAGAAACTGGCTCCTTTCAGGGGTCTTGACCCTAAACTGCCTAGCCAATTTTTAGCTCCTACTCTTACCACATTACCCCCTGAGGAGGTTACCCACATTGCCAAGAGGGAATTGGGGCGCTGACCGCTCTGACTTCTTCCATGCTGAAAAGGGGCATAGGAAGTAGCAACTGGGGTACTCCTGCTCAGTGGATCTATCTGAAAGACCCCAAAAGTATAGAGAACAAAATCCTTAGCCAGTGCCTGTGAAGAGAGTAGCTAGGTACATTTTTAGACAGGGAACCAGGAAAGGAACAGGGTGAGTTAAATGTCCAACTTAAAAGTCCTTTAGAATTTCTCAATGAGGGGTTCCGAAGCATCCATTGAGCTTCTCCCTTTGTTCATTTGGCTATGGTGTTGTCTGGACTCTGGATCTCCTTTTCCTTTAGGTGGTTGCTTAAAGAGAAAGAAGAAACTATTATTTGGTAACAACAGATCTCATATGACTTTAAATTACTTAAAATCTAGTGTTTGGAGGCACAGTCTTTCAGACTTTATAGGAAATATAATGATTACTTATCTTTTGGTTCTACTCTTCCTCTTGGGTGTCTAAATTCATACAGTTAGCCCAGATTAACCATCTTTTGTTTTCTCAAGGTCAGTTGAGGATCTGGTCTTCAGGGACCACTCGGGCCTTTGGGGGGGGGAGAGGCCTCTGGCTCCTCTCAGTTTTTCAATCACCAGTTCCATCCACAGGAGGACAAATTCAGGTCTTGCTAGACCAGGCTTTCCTTTTGAAGACTTTCCTCTTTACAGACTGGACACTGGCTAGAGTCCCATTAGTGGGTCTCCAAGACCTCCCCGCTTAGGAGGACTGGTGACTCACAATTGCAGGACATTTCAAGAGCTGCCCCCAGACATAGCTCCTAGGATTGGTTGACCTCAGAGGGCAAGGAGCAAAGATGTTCCTTAGGTTCCTCAGCCGAATTGGTATGGGCATTTAAGTATGCTAGTTATCCACCCAGAAAGGCTAAGTTCCACCAGGCTAACACCTTTAATTACTGTATAATATTCTTGATAAGGCTTAGACAAAATTTCAAGCAGCCTTGTATAATACTGACTGGAGGAGGGGCTTAACACCATACGTTAAGCAGGCATAACCCACAAGATCGAATTAAACAATTTTAGGCTTATTTTAAATGTAAAACTGTTCACTATAGTTACTACAAATGGGGACAATCCTTTCTTTCTCAGACCCTTTATCCTGATTTATAGTTTTCCAAAGACAGGAGTTGTAACACATACCAGAAGATAGGAAATAAACTGATAAGGATTACCAAGCCCATCCAGACTGTCTTCTTCTGGACTGCATGCAGCTGATTCAGGAAGAAAGAAGCTAGCCTTTTGAGCCAAATTATCTGGTTAGGTTAAAGGAAATATCAAATAGCAAATCTTGCAAGAAACATAAAGTATATTCTTCAGTAGCCATAGGTAACCCAACATTTACCTGTGCCCATTTAATCTAAACCTGTAACAGGGAGTCAGGTTCAAGCTAGGAGAGGACTGAAAATTAACAACTCTGTATATTCACCATCCTATTCAGGCCACTAGTAAACCAGCTTGAGTATTTATATATACCAATTTAACTTAATACAGGTATTTTATCATTTTTACTAAAACTTGAGGTGCCATGTGATATGCATATAAAGGTTGGACAAAAACTGAACACTCTTAAACAAACCTTGACTAGATATACATTTTGATTTTTAAACTAGTTGACTGAACCTTACAAATTTAAGCTTATTTTTATATTGTCCTTTTTACCTGTCTCAACAAACTTCCTCAGACTTTTATCACTTGCATACTTTTTCATCATCTTCACATAAATCCTTACTAAAAATACCTTTTTAACATTTTCTCCTTTTTATATCCTTTTATTACCTTGAATAACCCTTAATTGTGCAGATTTACTAAGTAATTAATACTTATTTCCCGTGTAACAAGATGGGACAGTTATCTCAAATACAATAATTTGAAAAATCACAGAAATGCTCAATAAAAATTGAGCTCTTAGTTTCAAACATCTCAGGACTAAACACCCTCTATATCCACTCAGGCATCCATGCTGCTTGCTTTATGGCAGGAATGCAAATGGTCAATGACAAACAACTTCACACAGCAATTTTTTTAAACTTTCCTTCTGGGCCAAAGACTATGTCTATGAGGATTTGGGTAGCCCTGTCAGGCTTCCAGCAGCAGATTGTGAAGGGCCTAAAGTCTGCCCTTCCTTCCCAGATACAATGTATCAAGTAAACCATTAGCATTAGATGCAGGCCTTCACAGACCTGCCCAGATGCAGGTCTCCTAAGCGATTCCAGATCTAGTCATGCTGACAGTGAGGAGGAGCTGTTACAGAGGATGTCTGAAATACTGACATGTTTGAAGGAGAAACTATAATAATCCCAACAGCAGAAGGGTGAAAGGGAACATGGCAGTGTCTGATTGGGAAGTTTCCTAAGAACTGTAGATAAAATGAAGAAAGACAGGAACGCACTGCCGTCATCATGGTCTTAACGTGAGGTTTGTGCCCACCAAACACCTGAGGGAGCAAACCTGAAGGGATAAAGCCCTGCAGCATAGGAGGGAGTCAGGGGGCAGCAGCCAGGTGCCCACAAGCCAGGTGCCCGCAAGCCAGGTGCCCGCAAGCCAGGTAGTCGGAGTGCTGACGCTCCACACGTCGTTTACACTGGATTCATGTCCATGCTTTGCCTCTGAGAGTTCTTTAAGCATAACCAGACCTGTGATCAGAAGCAAAATTGGATTCCAATCACATCTGAAGAGGTTTCTAAGCAAGAACAAAAGCACACAGTTTGAGTTATCACTGCCAAACCTCCGTTCTTCCAACCTTACTACCCACAATCCTTTATTACCTAGAATTCTAAACATGAGCAAAAACACGAGAAAAAAAGCTGACATCCTCATCTATTGAGAATCTTATTCTATCTGCCTTTGAAATTGCATCAAAAATAGTATATGGTGAAAGCATGTTTAGAATTATCACCCTTAAGTGTTGAAATGACTCAGATAATGACTAAGATGTGTCTATTCTGTAAATTTTTTGTTACTGATACTTAAATAATACTTTCATTTGTTCTTTGAGAATTTATCCAATGTATTTTGTCATATTCGGACTCCCTACCATAGGACTCTTCCTCTGTCTCCTCCAGAACCACCCTACCTTCCTACCCCGCCTCACTTTGTGTCAGCCTATAATTTATTTCAACATCTACTGAGTCTAATTGTGTCCCCCAAATGCACTTGCCTGTGAGTCCACCCCCTGGAGCCTGACCAACATTCTGGGCATCACACAGTTAAAGAAAACTAAGCTTATAGTTAAGAAATTGGCCTGGGTCTCAGAAGAGACTTTGGACTGTAGACTTTTGAATAGAATTGAGACTGGTAAAGACTATGGGGATTTTTGAGGTTGGACTAAATGCATTTTGCATTTTATATGACCAGGAGTGGATGGGGGCCCGGGAGTGGAATGTGGTGGTTTGAATGAGAGTGTCCCCCATAGGCTTCAAATATCCAGACATTTTGTCCCCAGTTGATGGTACTGTTCTGGGAGGTCTTAGAAGATGTGGCCATGCTGGAGGAAGTATGTCATTGGCCGACTTAGTGAGTTTAACAAGTCTTGCAGTCTCCAGTATCTCTCTCTCTCTCTCTCTCTCTCTCTCTCTCTCTCTCTCTCTCTTTCTTTCTCTCTCTTTCTCTCTCTCTCTCTCTTCCTGTGCTCATCGGAGATGTGAACCTTGGCTTTTTGTGTCAGCCCGGCCACCATGCCTCTTCATCACATTGGACTGAAACCTGGAATTAATTCCCTGGAACCATCAATCATAAGCTCAAATAAACTCTTCCTTTTATATAAAAAAGAAAACTAAGCTTTCCTTTCTCACCAGCTATCATTTGCTAGTAGCTCCTCTGGTCCATCTGGGAACTCTTACCTTCCTCCTCCTCCATGATGAGTTTTGAATGACTTGTGTTTGTGCCTGTCTACTGACTCATAAGATTAGTGCTTCTCTCAACTCTCACACTTTAGAAGATTTAGAAGGGGCGAGAGGAAAAATTCAAGTAAGAATAGAAAGAAAACAAAAGATTTATAATCAGAAAAAACAAACAAACAAAGCAGAATCATTAATTTTGTTTCCCTTCTGGCTAGCTGAGGCTGCATTCTGGCAGGATGGGGTGGACCTTGTGGGAGCACAGAGATTCTAAACCTTCTGGCTTTGCAGGGCCTTATAGGGATTGTCAGGATCTGATTTTTTTTGGCATGATAAACCATCCTCTCATTCCTGCTTTCTCAGTGATGGGACCTCTAGAAGCCCCTAGGGTCTTGGGGAATTGCCACATCGACCCAGTTGTAAGTGGTAAATGGAGAACTTTGGTAAATTCCCACTTGGGGGATCCAGTATCTGATTTCTTCCCTCCAAATGCATCCTCTAGGCCTTGCCAGAGCAGTTTACGGTTATTCGAGCCCCTTTCTTGGCCTTAGCTCCCTTGATACCTATCTCCTCTCCTAAAGCTGGTCCGGCTGGTGCTTTGCTGACACAAGCTTAATGTTGTAGCCGCAAAGAACAGTCACTCTAGAGTCTAGACAGAACCCCTGTGTGCTCACAGAGAGGACAGACAGACCTCCTAGCCACCTAGAGTCTAGTCAGAACCCCTGTGTGCTCACAGAGAGCACAGACAGACCTCCTAGCTATCTAGAGTCTAGACAGAACCCATGTGCTCACAGAGAGCGCAGACAGACCTCCTAGCCACCTAGAGTCTAGACAGAACCCATGTGCTTACAGAAAGTACAGACAGACATCCTAGCCACCTAGAGTCTAGACAGAACCCCTTTGTGCTTACAGAGAGCACAGACAGAACTCTTAGCCTCCTAGAGTCTAGACAGAACCTGTGTGCTCACACAGAGCACAGACAGACAGACAGACGCCGTTCTCCAGGGCCGCTACCCCTACAAACAGGGGAGGCCCCAGCAGCGGGGCTGCTCAAAGCTCTGGTAGTCAGGAGCATTTGGAAAGTGCTTGAATCCTGAAATAATCATTTCAATCCTGGGAAAAACCAGAAGAAAAATCCAAGAGTGACATCAGTTCTCCAATTCCTGGAACACAGAAACAGACACACAAAAACCTGTAATAGATCCTGGAGAAATCCCCATCTCTAGACACATGTTAAATATAGATCATTGCGTTTACAGACAGACACACCTACTGTATACCAATAGTCAAAGAAGCCTGTTTTGAAATAGATGGAGGCTACAGCAGAATCCCACAGCTGGTCAGACACAAGGAAGAGAGGTGCTCACTGGAGACACTGTGGAAGCTCTGCACCAAGGCTCACGGAAAACAGTGGAGTGAAGGGTAGAAAGAAGATGGATGCATCCCTCGACTCTGAGCAGCAAAGCTTCCTTATACAGCAGAGTGTCATGCACGCACAGGCCACACGGGCTAAGCTCTAGAGTGAGAGACTGTGAAGCGAGTGGTCCTGGAGTGAGAGACTGCAGAGCATGTGTTCCTGGAGTAGGAGACTGAGGAGTGTGTGTTCCTGGAGTGAGAGACAGCAGAGCGTGTGTTCCTGGAGTAAGAGACTTCGGAGCGTGTGTTCCTGGAGTAGGAGACTGAGGAGTGTGTGTTTCTGGAGTAGCAGACTGAGGAGTGTGTGTTCCTGGAGTGAGAGACTGCAGAGACTGTGTTCCTGGAGTGAGAGACTTCGGAGCATGTGTTCCTGGAGTAGCAGACTGAGGAGTGTGTGTTCCTGGAGTAGGAGACTGCGGAGCGTGTGTTCCTGGAATGAGAGTCTATGGAGTGTGTGTTCCTGGAGTAGGAGACTGCGGAGCCTGTGTTCCTGGTGTGAGAGACTGAAGAGCATGTGTTCCTGGTGTGAGAGACTGTGGAGTGTGTGTTCCTGGAGTAGGAGACTGAGGAGTGTGTGTTCCTGGAGTGAGAGACTGCGGAGCGTGTGTTCCTGGAGTAGGAGACTGTGGAGTGTGTGTTCCTGGAGTGAGAGACTGCGGAGTGTGTGTTCCTGGAGTGAGAGACTGCAGAGCGTGTGTGCCTGGAGTAGGAGAATGCGGAGTGTGTGTTCCTGGAATGAGAGATTGTGGAGTGTGTGTTCCTGGAGTAGGAGACTGCAGAGTGTGTGTTCCTGGAGTAGGAGACTGAGGATTGTATGTTCCTGGAAAGAGAGACTGTGGAGTGTGTGTTCCTGGAGTAGGAGACTGCGGAGTGTGTGTTCCTGGAGTGAGAGACTGAGGAGCTTGTGTTCCTGGAGTAGGAGACTGCGGAGTGTGTGTTCCTGAAGTGAGAGACTGCGGAGCGTGTGTTCCTGGAGTAGGAGACTGAGGAGTGTGTGTTCCTGGAGTGAGAGACTGCGGAGTGTGTGTTCCTGGAGTGAGAGACTGCGGAGCGTGTGTTCCTGGAGTAGGAGACTGAGGAGTGTGTGTTTCTGGAGTAGCAGACTGAGGAGTGTGTGTTCGTGGAGTGAGAGACTGAAGAGCGTGTGTTCCTGGAGTGAGAAACTTCGGAGCGTGTGTTCCTGGAGTAGCAGACTGAGGAGTGTGTGTTCCTGGAGTAGGAGACTGCAGAGCGTGTGTTCCTGGAATGAGAGTCTATGGAGTGTGTGTTCCTGGAGTAGGAGACTGCGGAGCCTGTGTTCCTGGAGTGAGAGACTGAGGAGCGTGTGTTCCTGGAGTGAGAGACTGTGGAGTGTGTATTCCTGGAGTAGGAGACTGAGGAGTGTGTGTTCCTGGAGTGAGAGAATGCGGAACGTGTGTTCCTGGAGTAGGAGACTGCAGAGTGTGTGTTCCTGGAGTAGGAGACTGAGGAGTGTGTGTTCCTGGAGTGA
>VZQC01008692.1:2433623-2455199 GCA_009823505.1 Rhizomys pruinosus | reverse complement strand
TGCTCCTGGAGTGAGAGACTGCGGAGTGTGTGTCCATGGAATAGGAGACAGTGGAGTGTGTATTCCTGGAGTAGGAGACTGCAGAGTGTGTGTTCCTGGAATGAGAGAATGCAGAGTGTGTATTTCTGGAGTAGGAGACTGTGGAGTGTGAGTTCCTGGAATGAGAGTCCTTGGAGTGTGTGTTCCTGGAGTAGGAGACTGTGGAGTGTGTGTTCCTGGAGTAGGAGACTGCAGAGTGTGTGTTACTGGAGTAGGAAACTGTGGATTGTGTGTTCCTGGAGTAGGCGACTGGGGAGTGTGTGTTCCTGGATTAGGAGACTGCGGAGTGTGTGTACCTGGAATGAGAGACTGGAGTGTGTGTTCCTGGAGTAGGATACAGTGGAGTGTGTATTCCTGGAGTAGGAGACTGTGGAGTGTGTGTTCCTGGAATGAGAGAATGCGGAGTGTGTGTTCCTGGAGTAGGAGACTGCAGAGTGTGTGTTCCTGGAATGAGAGATTGGAGTGTGTGTTCCTGGAGTAGGAGACAGTGGAGTGTGTATTCCTGGAGTAGGAGACTGCGGAGTGTGTGTTCCTGGAATGAGAGAATGCGGAGTGTGTGTTTCTGGAGTAGGAGACTGCGGAGTGTGTGTTCCTGGAGTAGGAGACTGCGGAGTGTGTGTTCCTGGAATGAGAGAATGCAGTTGTGTGTTCCTGGAGTAGGAGAGAATGGAGTGTGTGTTCCTGGAGTAGGAGACTGCGGAGTGTGTGTTCCTGGAGTCGGAGACTGAGGAGCGTGTGTTCCTGGAGTAGGAGACTGCGGAGTGTGTGTTCCTGGAGGAGGTGACTGAGGAGTGTGTGTTCCTGGAATGAGAGACTGTGGAGCATTTGTTCCTGGAGTGAGAGCCTGGGGAGCGTGTGTTCCTGGAGTAGGAGATGGCGGCGCTTGTGTTCGTGTAGTGAGAGACTAATGAGAGACTGTGGAGTGTGTGTACCTGGAGTAGGAGAGTACGGAGTGTGTGTTCCTGGAGTAGGAGACTGCGGAGCCTGTGTTCCTGGAGTAGGAGACTGAGGAGTGTGTGTTCCTGGAGTAGGAGACTGAGGAGTGTGTGTTCCTGGAGTAGGAGACTGCGGAGTGTGTGTTCCTGGAGGAGGAGACTGCGGAGTTTGTGTTCCTGGAGTAGGAGACCTGGGAGTGTGTGTTCCTGGAGTGGGAGACTGTGGAGTGTTTGTTCCTGGAATGAGAGACTGGAGTGTGTGTTCCTGGAGTAGGAGACAGTGGAGTGTGTATTCCTGGCGTAGGAGACTGTGGAGAGTGTGTTCCTGGAATGAGATAATGCAGAGTGTGTGTTCCTGGAGTAGAAGACTGCAGAGTGTGTGTTCCTGGAGTGAGAGACTGCGGAGCCTGTGTTCCTGGAGTGAGAGACTGCGGAGCTTGTGTTCCTGGAGTAGGAGACTGAGGAGTGTGTGTTCCTGGAGTAGGAGATTGCGGAGCGTGTGTTCCTGGAATGAGAGTCTGTGGAGTGTGTGTTCCTGGAGTAGGAGACTGCGGAGCGTGTGTTCCTGGAGTGAGAGACTGAGGAGCCTGTGTTCCTGGAGTAGGAGACTGTGGAGTGTGTGTTCCTGGTTTGACAGACTGCAGAGCGTGTGTTCCTGGAGTAGGAGACTGCGGAGTGTGTGTTTCTGGAGTAGGAGACTGCGGAGTGTGTGTTCCTGGAGTAGGAGACTGCGGAGTGTTGTTTCCTGGAGGAGACTGCGGACTGTGTGTTCCTGGAGTAGGAGACTGCGGAGTGTATGTTCCTGGAGTGAGAGACTGCAGAGTGTGTGTTCCTGGAGTAGGAGACTGAGGAGCGTGTGTTCTTGGAGTAGGAGACTGTGGAGTGTGTGTTCCTGGAGTTGGAGACTGCGGAGTGTGTGTTCCTGGAGTGAGAGACTGCAGAGTGTGTGTTCCTGAAGTAGGAGACTGAGGAGTGTGTGTTCCTGGAGTAGGAGATTGGGGAGTATGTGTTCCTGGAGTAGGAGACTGCGGAGTGTGTGTTCCTGGAGTGAGAGACTGCAGAGTGTGTGTTCCTGGAGTAGGAGAGTGCGAAGTGTGTGTTCCTGCAGTAGGAGACTGAGGAGTGTGTGTTCCTGGAGTGAGAGACTGAGGAGTGTGTGTTCCTGTAGTGAGAGACTGAGGAGTGTGTGTTCCTGGAATAGGAGACTGTGGAGTGTGTATTCCTGGAGTAGGAGAGTGCAGAGTGTGTGTTCCTGGAATGAGAGAATGCAGAGTGTGTGTTCCTGGAGTAGGAGACTGTGGAGTGTGAGTTCCTGGAATGAGAGACTTTGGAGTGTGTGTTCCTGGAGTAGGCGACTGCGGAGTGTGTGTTCCTTCAGTAGGATACTGGGGATTGTGTGTTTCTGGAGTAGGAGACAGCGGAGTGTGTGTTCCTGGCATGAGAGAATGCAGAGTGTGTGTTCCTGGAGTAGGAGACAGTGGAGTGTGTGTTCCTGGAGTAGGAGACTGGGTAGTGTGTATTCCTGGAATGAGAGAATGCCGAGTGTGTGTTCCTGGAGTAGGAGACTGAGGAGCGTGTGTTCCTGAATTAAGAGACTGTGGAGTGTGTGTTCCTGGAGTAGGAGACTGAGGAGTGTGTGTTCCTGGAATGAGAGACTCTGGAGCATTTGTTCCTCGAGTGAGAGACTGTGGAGCATGTGTTCTTGGAGTAGGAGACTGCGGAGCGTGTGTTCCTGGAGTGAGAGACTAATGAGAGACTGTGGAGTGTGTGTTCCTGGAGTAGGAGAGTACGGAGTGTGTGTTCCTGGAATAGGAGACTGTGGAGTGTGTGTTCCTGGAGTGAGAGACTGTGGAGCATATGTTCCTGGAGTAGGATACTGAGTAGTGTGTGTTCCTGGAGTAGGAGACTGCGGAGTTTGTATTCCTGGAGTAGGAGACTGCGGAGTGTGTGTTCCTGGAGTAGGAGACTGGGGATTGTGTGTTCCTGGAGTCGGAGACTGAGGAGCGTGTGTTCCTGGAGTAGGAGACTGCGGAGTGTGTGTTCCCGGAGTGAGAGACTGCTGAGTGTGTGTTCCTGGAATAGGAGACTGAGGAGTGTGTGTTCCTGGAATTTGAGACTGGGGAGTGTGTGTTCCTGGAGTAGGAGACTGAGGAGTGTGTGTTCTTGGAGTAGGAGACTGCGGATTGTGTGTTCCTGGAGTAGGAGACTGAGGTGTGTGTGTTTCTGGAGTAGGAGACTGAGGAGTGTGTGTTCCTGGAGTGAGAGACTGGGGAGTGTGTGTTCCTGGAGTGAGAGACTGCGGAGTGTGTGTTCCTGGAGTGAGAGACTGTAGAGTTTGTGTTCCTGGAGTAGGAGACTATGGAGTGTGTGTTCCTGGTGTAGGAGACTGTGCAGTGTGTGTTCCTGGAGTAGGAGACTGCGGAGTGTGTGTTCCTGGAATGAGAGACTGCAGAATGTGTTTTCCTGGAAGAGGAGACAGTGCAGTGTGTGTTCCTGGAGTGAGAGACTGTGGAGTGTGTGTTCCTGGAGTAGGATACTGCGAATATGTTCTTGGATAGACTCCTGTACTGAACCCACTCACCTGTCAGAGACCACTGTGGAAGATGGGTGGAAACACTGTAAGAAATGGGGTTAGTCCACAGTACAGGGAAGCAGGCTTTCAGGACAGGATGCTGGCACATGTGAGTTTGCAGCAAGGGTGGAGTCGAGCAGAGGACCCATGGAAACTCAGTCAGACAAGGGCCAGAGTGGAGAGAGAGAAGTGGGTGGTGGGTGGGCCCTAGAGGTAGAACTACTGGAGACTGACTACTGCTGGTTGAGGGCGAGCAGGCCTTACGTATGATCCTAGATGGGCGGACTAGACTGCAGTGGATGAAGTTGCACTAAAGGACTCATGGTACAAATGCTTGACTGGAAAGGACTTAACATGGGTTGTGGATGCATGATGGGGTGGGCATGCATGGGGAGAGCTCTAAATGTGGTAAGGACTGTCGTAGGAAATGTACAAAAGCTCAATAAAAATAGAACTTTAGGGGCTAGAGAGATCGCTCAGCAATTAAGAGTGCCGACTGCTCTTGCAGAGGGCCTGGGTTCAATTCCCAGCACACACATGCAGCTAAGAACCATCTTTAAGCTGGGCGTGGTGGTGCATGCCTTCAATCCTAGCACTTTGGAGGCAAATCTCTGTGAGTTCAAGGCCAGCCTGGTGTACAGAGTTCCAGGACAGCTGGGGCTATAGGGAAACCCTGTCTCAAAAAGACTAAAAAAGTTTTAAATAACAAACTCTTAATTCGGATACTTAAAGGAGAGAGAGAGAGAGAGAGAGAGAGAGAGAGAGAGAGAGAGAGAGAGAAAGAGAGAGAGAGAGAGAGATCAGGAAGGAAGGAGGAGGAGGAGGGTTAAGGAAGGAAACAGGAAGGAAGGAAAGGAGAGAGGAACTTGTTTTCTAGGACACACTTATCAACTATATGAAGAACATAAAATCTGGAAGTGATTGGTGGGCAGCCGCTATGGTGGAAACATTGGCTCTTCTGCAGAACGCACACAGGCCACACCCTTGGGAATCTGAACTCCTCAGTAGTAGCCTTTTGCCCGTCACCACATCATTTTGAAGCTGATGGTAGCATTGAATGACATGCTAGTCAAGCAAGGGAATGGTGCTGCTGCATATTCTATAGTGGCTGCTGTCAACACTCATGGTGCTGGGCATGGTGGTGCACATCTGTAGTCACAGCCATGCAGGAGGTCACAGCTGAAGGTCACTGGGCATGGTGCACACCTGTAGAACTGCAGGAGGTCACGACTGAAGGTCTCTGGGCATGGTGGTGCACACCTGTAGTCACAGCTATGCAGGAGGTCACAGCTGAAGGTCACTGGGAATGGTGGTGCATGCCTGTGGAACTGCAGGAGGTCATGGCTGAAGGTCTCTGGGCATGGTGGTGCACACCTGTAGTCGCAGCTGTGCAGGAGGTCACAGCTGAAGGTCACTGGGAATGGTGGTGCATGCCTGTAGAACTGCAGGAGGTCACAGCTGAAGGTCACTGGGCATTGTGGTGCAGGAGGTCACGGCTGAAGGTCACTGGGCATAGTGGTGCAGAAGGTCACGGCTGAAGGTCACTGGGCATTGTGGTGCAGGAAGTCATGGCTGAAGGTCACTGGGCATGGTGGTGCACACCTGTAGTCACAGCTATGCAGGAGGCCACAGCTGAAGGTCACTGGGAATGGTGGTGCATGCCTGTAGAACTGCAGGAGGTCACAGCTGAAGGTCACTGGAGCCTGGGAGTTCCAGGCCAGCTTCGACATGGTGAGAACTCATTTCAATAAAAGAGGGAGGGGCTATGAATATAGCACAGTAGTTCAATGTAAAAGTTTATAGTCAATATGTGCAAGGTTCTAGGTCCAATTCTTTTTTTTCTTTTTTTTTTTTTTTTGGTCTTTTTGAGACAGGGTCTCACTATAGCCCCAGCTGTCCTGGAACTCACTATGTAGACCAGGCTGGCCTTGAACTCACAGAGATCCGCCTGCCTCTGCCTCCTGAGTGCTAGGATTAAAGGCGTGTGCCACCACGCCCAGCTTCTAGGTCCCATTCTTATCACACACATACACATACATATATACAAACCTATATGTATGACATATACATACAACATACACAGAGCACACACACATAGCAGATGTGCACACATTACAACACATACATACACATATATACATATTTACAACACATATGTACATGCATACAAATACACACAGTCAGACAGACATATAGACACACACAAAGACAGATATATACAGATAAACAGCCATACATACAAAACACAGAGATCCACACATACATATAACACATAAACACAGCACACACATACAGATACACATACATGGATACATGTAAAATACACATATACACACAGACATAGCATGCAGATATACACATACATATGCTTGCACACATGCACACATATATACACAACATAGACATAGCATACAGATACACACATACTTATACACATGTAACATTCATACAAATACACATACATACAGATACATGTATATATATGGTTACATATGTATACACACATACATTACACACAGATACAGACATACAGATATACCTTACACACATGGACACAAAAGTACACAACACACATACACATAGCTATACATACTTATAGATACACACATACATGCCCTACATGCACACACAACACATAGACACACAGATATGCATACTTACAGATATACATATACATACTTATACACGTAGACACATATACATATTTACAGATACACACATAAATGCCTTACACACATGCACATACAACATGTAGACACATGGACATACATACTTGCAGGTATACAATTATACACACACATGCACACACAGACACACCTGCGTTCAGGTGCACACACACTTGGTGGCTTCCTCATCTCACAGTCTTCCACTGCACTAAGTTCAGCATCTATGGCTGATACTAGGTTTCCCATGGGGGCAAAGTGAGCACAGGAGACATTTCTGAAGCAAGCAAGAAAGGAAGCAGAACGTCTGTTTTCAGCTGGAGGAATCCGCTCGTCCTTCCGTTACTTAGTTGTCCTTGGCTCACAATCCAGCTAGAGTCTTCCACCCTGGCCTGACTATGGTGTACCACCCATATCTCCTCAGACCCCCCATTTGGGAACACCACAACCGTCAGCTCTGGTGGTTTTCCTGAGCATCTTCTCTCAACACGGGGGTGTACCCTGTCTATGCATGTGACAGACCGCCAAGGCCTAGGAAGTAAAGCCTTCAGCCCGGGCTGAGCAGACCTCCTGCCTCCTGGTGCTGCGAGGTTAGCCAGAGTCCTGTGTGCCTGGCATGATTTCCTACTGTAGCTATGATAAAAAGCAGCTTAGGGGAGAAAGGGTTTTCTTTCCCTTTTGAGTTCCAGTTTATAGTTGGTCATTGTGGGAAATCAAGGCAGGGGCTTCAAACAGCAAGTCACATGGCATCCCAGGGGAGAGCACAGAGGATGAATGCACCATACTCGCTTCGTGCTGTGCTCTGCTCAGTGTCTCCATCCCACAGTCCAGGACCCCTGCCTAGGGGATGGTGCTGCACACGGTGGGCTGCATCTTCCCCCATCAGTTAACTTAAGGTAGACAATCCCCACTGACAGGCCAAGCCAGTAGTGTCCAGACTCTCCTCCCAGGCGATTTTAGGTGGTTCAATTGGCAGTCCAAGCAAGCCAGCACACCTGCTGAAAAGATTCTTGAATCACATCCAGAGAACATCTGGGGGATGCAGCCTCACACCCAGGGCACATCTGGGGGATGCAGCCTCACACCCAGGGCACATCTGAGGGATGCAGCCTCACACCCAGGGGACATCTGGGGGATGCAGCCTCATACCCAGGAGACATCTGGGGAATGCAGCCTCACACCCAGGGGACATCTGGGAGAACACTGCCTCACACCCAGGGGACATCTGCAGGATGCAGCATCACACCCAGGGCACATCTGGGGGATGCAGCCTCACACCCAGGGCACATCTGGGGGATGCAGCCTCACACCCAGGGGACATCTGGGGAATGCAGCCTCACACCCAGGGGACATCGGAAGAATGCAGTCTCACACCCACGGGACATCAGGGGGATGCAGCCTCACACCCAGGGGACATCTGGGGAATGCAGCCTCACACCCAGGGACATCTGGGGGATGCAGCCTCACACCCAGGGGACATCTGGGGAATGCAGCCTCACACCTGGGGCACATCTGGGGGATGCAGCCTCACACCCAGGGGACATCGGAGGAATGCAGTCTCACACCCACGGGACGTCAGGGGGATGCAGCCTCACACCCAGGGGACATCTGGGGGATGCAGCCTCACACCCAGGGCACATCTGGGGGACACAGCCTCACACCCAGGGGACGTCTGGGGGACGCAGCCTCACACCCAGGGCACATCTGGGGCACGCAGCCTCACACCCAGCTTCACTCCCCATGTCTTCCTGCCCCATCACCCTCACCTTCATCTACTTAGGGAGCAGAGATTTAGAAGGGCTTCAGGCTCAGGTGGGGACCCAGCAGGTAACTGTGCTCACTGATGCCCTCCCTGGTTTTGAGCTCCACACTCTCCCTCCTCCCTACAATGCTCTTCTTCACAGTGCTAAGCATTGCTACTCATGTTCCTAAAGCTGAAGAGCACTGATGAAATAACAGATGGGCTGGAGATCCATACCAGCTTCCTGTGTGCAACCTTTTCAACTCATGAAGGCTGCAGTTTCTGAAGACCACCCAGAAATCCTGACATTTCCTTTGATTGTTGCAGCTAGGATAAAAGTAAACACAACATATTTCTGATTCTACACCCACCATCCATTCCCTTTTCACCCACGGCAAGATAATCGGCTGTTTTAAATAGTTTGAATGCACTGTTGCGGTAGCTCTGTGATAAACTGCGTCTGCTATTGCTTTCTATTTACAACTCTAGACCCACAGTGCTTAGAACTATTGATGGGTAAAGCTTTGCCAACGGTGGCAGTTCAGAAGAAGTGTGACAACTCCCTCGGGTTCTTTTGCTAGGAAAACTTTAAGGCACAGAACTGGGTAAGAGGAATGTATGATTTTCGTTTCTGGTTGGAGACTGTAATCTCAGTCAGGAAGAGCTGTTTTCCTGCTGACACGAGCTGTATGCTGTCTGTATTCTGAAATGATCACCGCTGTAAGATTTTTTTCTGTGCATGACAGCTGTACTATGCTTTGCCTCTGAACTCTCACCTACTCACCTAAGTCTCCACTTATGCAATTTAGGAGAGATCAAGGAGTTTGTAGTTTCCAACGCTGGGCCCCAGGCCACACACATCTGTACCCATAAGGGTGGAGATTCACCTGCCACTGTGGTGAGAAGTCTAGTGATTCACATGGTCAGACTGCACTGAGAACCACGGGTTTAAGTGTTCAGACAAAGCAAAAGGGCTTAGACTGGAAAGGTTTAACCTGTTTGCCTTCTCTTTCCCAGGCTTTCTTGGCAGTGACCTCATGATTTAGCTGTAGAGAACTAAGCTAATAAACTCCTATACTGATGCCTACTTTTGGAAGTGACAGAGACTCATGTTAATCCCTTTTACTGGAACATGGAAAAAAGAAAACAAAGAAAACAGTTTCCAAAGAGTCACATACACCCACATTTTCTAATGGAAGAAATATGACATGTGAGCATTACACATCGGGCGGCCAGGGGGCAGCCTGCCTACCCTGTGCTGATATGCTGCTTCTCCTGGAGCAGATCTTTCAAGGGAAAATTTCCAGATTTTTGACTCTGATAACAAAAATCAAAAGAGATGAATTTGCATTTGCACTGGGAGAAAACCGCTCTTGTTCTGAAAGTTTTCTCTTCACACCAGCAGTCACATGTTGTGGGTATCTTCAGTTCAGATCTCGTGTGGTCCTCTGTAAACGGTCTCCAGTTCTTCATCTGTCAAGACGCTATTAAGTCAGCTCCATCTCTTTAGATCTAATCATTGTTTCCTGGCCCTGGGTCTGGAAGGCTCTTCAGAGAGGACAGGATCTTGGAGTGGAATCACACTAAGCATCGTCTGGCAAAGTTGGTTACAGGCATCCAGGCTAGTGCTCAGCTCCAAGGAAGAGGGCTCCACACGGCAATCTAAGCATGGAGGCCAAGAAGCCATTTCAGACAGTATGCATGGGTCTGTGGAGCACACACTTTCTTCCGGAGTAGATACCAGGCTCTGGAATCCTGTGAGGTCTGCAAGGACAAAACAAGGCTGTTTTCTTAAAAGTTGGTTTTCATCTCTTTTTTTTTTAATGAAGAATTTCACACATTTGCTGTTATGTAGAGTTGGCTGCATGTGGCACTTTCCCATAAAAGTGTTTGAATTGTTCTTTGGCGAAGGCCCTGGGTCCTGGCTTGTATATGTGCAAATGGCAGTGTGGGTGGCTTCATGATGTTGACCCAAGTCTCCTGCCAGTCTCCTGTCTCACAGGGAGGGGTTCACTGTAATGAATAAGAACATGCCTGACAAAGGATGCTTGCACTCTGCATGGCTTCACAAGCCCCATCTCTGTGGCTCGGGGAGTTCCACATTCCCCACCCCGTGGCTTTCTCCATCTTTACAGAGGCTTGTCCAGGAGGAGCGGGACCTGCTTCCTATTCATCCAACAAGAACGACACAAAAGAATATTTTGCAAAGTATTCCTGACCATGACTCATTGATCTAAGAAGCAAACCCTAGTATTTTATCATTTCTGAATTATCTGAACCTTGGTTCTTCTCCTCCTAGTGTCCATGTGCTTCAATTACCCTTTGTATTTCTTAATAGCACAGGCATTAAATGAAGCCATGGAAACCTCTGGCAGAAAAGCAGTTCTATTTCTTTTCTTTTCTTTTTTTTTAATGTGTATGAATGTACTGTCTGCATGTAGGTCTGTGCACCCATGTTGTGCAATGCCGCAGAGGTCAGAAGAGGGCGTCAGATTCCCCTGGAACTGGAGTTCTCCTGGAGTTGGAGTTATAGACAGTTCTCAGATGCCATGTGGGTGCTGGGGATCGAACCCGGGTCCTCTGCAAGAGCGGTCAGTGCTCTTAACCGCTAGGCCATCTCTCCAGCCCCTCTTTTCTTTTTTTCTTTTTTTTAAGCAAGCAATTGATGTAACTTCTTTTCCAGTCATATTAAAAGCTGTAGAAGCTGAAAAGGATCAATTGAAAGGATCAATTGAAAAGGATCAATTGGTAACTTAGCCTTTGCCTAGCATTTTAGTCTCTTTGAACCATCACCTTTAAATATAGTTGGCCGACTCCTTGAAAAGAACTGATCAACCCAAGTCCCTTTGAACAAGTTTGTTTACCAGTGATCATGTATAGCTTTTGGATTTCTGCCTCGCTAAACCGTGGGGCTCAGATGTGCCACATTAGAATCTTGGTTTTGAAGAGCTGCTTTCCTTCCCTTCATCGCTCAGATCCCAGTTGAACTGATCTTCTTTTGGCTTATGTTTTGAAAATGTTGATTTTTGAATTTACTGCTCAATTTTCTCCTAAGCCAAACCCCAACCCAGCAAAACTTCAGTTCTGGAAGTCTTGGTCACTCAAGATGTGGTTTGTGGGCAGCAGCTTCTGGAAATGCGTTACAGCTCCTGCTGTCAGACCCTCACACACCAGTCAGGCTGACAAGACTCATAGCTGATTCTCACACATGACAAATCTGAGAAGCTGCGAGATGACCTACTCCTCCTTCTACTTTATGTAATATTTTTAATGTCAAGGAACTTAGTGGATTGGTTTCAAGTAAATTTTGTTTTTACTTATGTGTGTATGCATTTATATGTTTATATGTGCATGTGAGTGCAATGCTCATGGAGGCCACAAGAGGGCATCAAACCCCCAGCTCCCCATGATTGGCTGCCCTGAGCATTCTTTGGGCAGCTCAGCTAGAACCTCAGGCTCCCAGTATCATGGTGTCCTAGAGCCATACTGGATCCAGAGCTGTGGTCAGTTTGAGTGTGGTAAGCACAACCCCACTCGCCTCTGTACAGTGTGTATGTGTGTGTGTGTGTGTGTGCGCGCGCGCAAGTGTATTCACTACTTTTCTCAATGTTGTGACCAAGTACCTGACAAAAGGAACTTGAGAAAGATAAGTTAAGTTGGACTGTCTTCTTGACACTGTGGAGTCCGGTGTTTGGGGAAGGCGTGGTGGCATGCTATTCAGGTGGCAGAAAACGATGAATAAGATGCTTTTTTCCTTTTTATTAAATCCGTGACCATAGTGCATGGGTGTTTCCATCCAGACTCAGGGTTCAACCTTTCTGGAAACGTTGGCATGGTCATGCCCGAAGATGTGTCTCTTGGGTAATTCCAAGTCCAGTCAGGCAGACAATGGAGATTAGACTGTGACATCAGCACATGACTGGCAGTGGAGAGTGGCCACTTGTGTGACGAGAAGGTGGGGCCTGCGGTGGGACAGAGGCTTCCAGTGAAGATGACTCAGCTTCAAGGAGTGAACATGACAGGTGATTTGGTGGCTGCTCCAGGCAGAACCTATGAAGTCATTGAGAGGCATAAGCATCTCAAAAGACATTCTCATGGCTTAATTTTGCTGAGTGTGGGCATGTGTGGGTATGCGGGATGGTGTGTGGGGAAAGTAACAGAAAGGGCAGAAAATCGGGTAAGTTGTAGACACAAATGGGCCCTAGGCTGATATCATGGCGTTGTCAAGGTGCCCAGAGAACACTGAACAGGTGTGTGCCGTGAGATGGGCAAGTTAGATGGGGTAAGGTCTGAGAACAGTAAGGGAGATGGCCAAGGTGGCTGCGGAGAGGTGGAGTCAGGTAAGTGGACCAGGGCTGTCCTATATTACTATCATTGTTTTTATTATTTAGTTTTTTGGGTTTTTTTCTGACAGAGTCTCCCTGTAGCTCCAACTGGCCTGGAACTAGGTATGTAGAGCAGGCTGGCCTTGAACTCACAGAGACACAGAGATCTGCTTGCCTCTGCCACTGGAGTACCAGGATTAAAGGTCTGCACCACCACAACTGGCATATTTGTCATTTTTATTTTTTTTGAGACATGGGCTCATGTAGCCCAAACTGGCTTTGAGCTATGCAGCCGAGAATGACCTTGAATTTGGCTCCTCTGATTTCATGGTCCAAGTGCTTGGATCGCAGGCATGTACCACCATGTCAAGGCTCTTTTGAGGATTATTAAGATGCAACAATTATAGACAGATCCTTAGAGTCAATGTGGATATTACTTCTCATCCAAGTGGGGAGTCTCAAGACAACATGGTGGGTCAGACAGTCATTTCCACCTCACTTAGCCCTCATGAAGACAAGGGCAACTTCACTGCATGATAAAGTCTTCTTTTTCTGATCAGGAATTATTAGTGATTGTAGAAGGCTTCATAGTCCACCCATAGAAACCGCTCATGTAGAAGCATCAGTCAGGTGACTAATGATTAATAGAATTTTTCATGTAATCATCCACATAGATGGAGACCACAAGGTGAGGGACTGTGGAGGGGCCGGGCACCTCCATGATCCGGGAGCGTTTTCTTCCTAGTTGTCCTTTCTTTTTTTTTGTCTTTTCGAGACAGGGTCTCCCTGTAGCCCCAGCTGTCCTGGAACTCACTCTGTAGACCAGGCTGGCCTTGAACTTACAAAGATCCACCTGCCTCTGCCTCCCAAGTGCTAGGATTAAAGGCATGAGCCACCACGCCCCAGTCCTAGTTGTCCTTTCAAGCTTGTTCACAGGTGCCCGGCCCACACTACACACGTATTTGAGTCCTTACTCTAAGGAATTAAAATACTATTCATCACTCAGATTGTAAACATGGAAATATACCTAATTTATAGTCCCCCATCAACTTCAGAACTGAGTCTTTAATTTTTCTGGACGTTAAATCTTCCTGTCTTCCCTCCTGTCTGGTGTCTTTACATACGAGGCCCCACCCTACCACTGTCCTTACAGGCTATCTCCCCAACACTGTCTCTACTGTTTCCTGACATACAGAGATCTCTTCCAGAGAGGGAGCAGAGCAAAGGAAGCTCAGGGAAATCCTCACCTGAACGGCTCTTACACCTTCCAGTTTAATGTGTATGTGAAACATGCAGAGATCTTATCAATAGAAAGATCTTGATCCAGCAGGCCTGAAATTCCAATGAGTCCCCAGGGGAAGAACATGGGGTTGGTCCACGGACCATGCCTGGAACAACAGGGATCTTGAGACACTCTTTGAGCACACTCAAATGCCCGCAGTATAGGCAAAACCTCTCTTTCAGCAAACAATCTCTATCAGCAGCTTCTGATTCTCTCCTGTCCCTCAGGCTAGAAGGGGGGTCCTGATACTGGAAAGTGGCTCTAAGGTCAGAATATCTTTCACAGAAACCACAGGTCCAGTTTCCAGGGCTAGCCCATCCCAGCACTGAAAATCACCTGTGGTGTTGACCTTCACTTTGACGCCAGTGCTGTTACTTCCTGTATAGCCTCCTCCTGGCCAGTCCCAGAGCCCTGCCAGTTTGTAAGGAGCGAGTCAAGCCTCAGGCCTTCAGACTAAGGATTCAGAGGATTGCCCAAGCCCCAACATCTCACCGAAGACCACACACTTGGAATTTAGAACCATACAACATCGTCTGAAGAGACCACATGCCTATCCAACACTTCAACTCTGAATTACCAATTTAGATGGTGGCCCATGTATCCTGAAACGGGTTCTAGACAGATTCTTTTGGCTTCTTTGTTGGTGATTGTTCTCACAGCTAGCTTTGGTATTTCATTAATTACATCTAGTTTTCTCTTTGAGAAACTTCCAGTTTCTACCTAATATGTTTTCTGAATATCACCGTTGCCTAATGCCTTTCTATTTGCTAAAATAGACCTTGATGTGAGGGTAGCTAGAGTTAGGTGTAGACATCTAGCTGGAGACCAGCCAGCCCAGAGGTGCTCAGGGAGGCATGGTGCTGTCCTCTAGATGTTTAGTTTGCATTAATACCAGCTGAGTGCGCAAGGAGAGAAAAGAGGAAAGGTAAAGTCTGTGACAGACTTATCTACTTGGACAATTGAGGCACCATTAATAGAAAACAGAGAAGATAAAGAATTAAAGGCTTGGAGGTGGGGGAGGGAGGACTCCATTTCAGACCTGTTGAGTTTGAAGTATCAGCAAGATTCCTGTGTGGAAGTGTCTGGGAAATGGGAAGCAAGGTAGAACCTAGGGAGACATTTGGGGGTCGTCCTTGTAGAAATGGTATTTGTAAGAGAGAGTGTATATAGGCAAAGCTGATGGGAAGGGGCAGCCAGGAAGGCCCAGGAAGGTTCATCAAGATTTCAAGAGAGGACAGCATAAGCTGCAGAATGGGAGGAAGTGTCCCCCAGTGCTCCAGCTGCTTCTACCCCTGTCTGCTGTGTTGGGAGGATTTCATCAGTTCCATGGAGAAGCATGTTGGTACCACTAAGAAGGCTCACAAGCCATTTGCCTGGGGTGTTCTTGGTGATGTGCCTGTTTATACCACATTGCCACCCACTGTCTTCCAGAGTTCTCTGTGGGGCAAAGAGTTTGGTACCAACAAAGGATGAGGAGTGAAGTCTGAGTCCTTTAGGAGAAAATGGGGTTGACTAGGCAGGGGCTGGGTACAAAGTGTTCACAAAGCAAAGCAGAGAGACTCCAGGCTTTACCGCTCCGGGGAAGTAACACGTATTCAATATGAGCTTATTACTTTGTTGTACGATGTCCAACTTGATAATGACTTCATGAAAGGTAAGAAATCCACTGTGAGCTCCAAGCTCAGGTGTCATGAATGAAGGTTCCCAGAGGCTGGAAGTGTGAAGAGAATGTGAGGAATGGGGGGACAGGTAAGACATGTTTAAATCATTCTATGCGAAGGCTGCCACATGAACACTAGATAGTAGGTAGGTGCCCAGGCACATGCTGGCACACAGGCAGTACATGTATACATGCAGACTGGCATGCAGGCTGAATGGAGGTAGGCACACAGTCTGACAGGCAGGCACACATAGGCTGGTGAGGGCCAAGATGAAAGGGCAAAGGCCTTTGACCCCAAGGCCATATGTGTACTGAATCACACAAAGGTAGCGTTTTGACAGGAGTAGTTCCATAACAGATTACATCAGTTTACTTTTGGAGACCCCAGTTTCACCCATTTTGTGCTGACTCCTAGCCATCCGGATGTCCAGCATCGGCTGTCTTGACCTACGACAGATTTAATGGTATCTGAATCATTACCATGCTGTCTAAATATAAACTAGCCCTACATCCAACTAGAAATACATATGGTATATCCTTTTTCCTTTAAAAATTTGGACCCGGTTATGTCCTAAGCTATTTAATTAAAACATTTATTTGTTTTCTGTAGTCAGTGGTATGGAAATAGCTATTTTCCAACAAAGTTAGAAGGAATGATACAGTAGAAATATGTTTTTAGGAACACTCACAAATCTTTGCCTTTTCTTGTTTAAAAAAATGAGGGTGTTTCATGGAAGATGACATAAAATTCTGAACTTCAAAATAAAACTACTCAATGTGTGTTCGCTCTTATTTCAGTTTCCATAAATAATACCCATGAGATAATATTTTAATAATGAAACAGCTGAAGGAATATCTTAATATGCTCTCACCTTTGGCCTAAATACTCATAAGCTCCTCTTCTGACTTAACAAGGCAGACTGATGGAGTGTGACAATCTTTACATCAGATCTCAAAGTCAGTTCTGAAAGTGCTTTGTTCAGACTTGTTTTCTTAAGAGAAACATGTTCGGTAGCATAATTTCTGGTGGATTACTTTTTAGCATTATACAAACTCCACAAATTGATAGTTGGTAATCTTTGACATTTCTTGAAAATGCAGATATGGAAATGAGATTGCCAAGGATTCCTGAGGGGGGTGGAGATGACTCAGTGGTTAACAGTGTGTGTCACTCTTGCAGAGGAGCTGAGTTTGGTTGCTAACACCCACACCAGGAAACATACAACCACCTGTAACTCCAACTCCAGGGACTCTGCAACCCTTTGGCTCCCTCCACAGGCACCTGCACACAGAGGTACACTTAGATAAAAATGAAATGATTTAAGAAAAGATTACTTAGGTGAAGGTAGGGATATACCAGAGCTCATGACAAATAGCCAAGTTTCTAATTTTCCAGGTAGTTGCTCCCAGCAAGTCAGTGAAAATTGTAAAGATAAGCTGTAGTGTGGCTGGAGTGTCCACTGTGACCAGCCCGAACTGCCAGCCAGCTTCCACGACCCAGCAGCCAGACGCCTCAGCTTTCTATTCTTATATCTGCTATACGGGAGAATGGTTTAAACTTAGTTAAAAGGGATTCTCTGATGTCCCCATGCTGAAATGACTTCCTGTGTGCTCCCAAGTTCCTGGGGCACATAGGACCCCAGACTTGTTTTTTCACATTCTGGAAATCTGGTAATCTATACTCAATAAAATAGAAGTCTTGTTTTCAACCATGTTAGACAAGGATATTTATTTCTATTTGTATACACTGTTGTCCTTTCATATAATAAAAACTTGCCTATTTGTATAGTGCCACCCATGGACAACTGGGTATATGCTGCAAGTCATTTCTTCTGCTGTTAATGCCCATTCTGTGTCCATCCAGCCATCTCCCCACTAGAGTCCACTGTGACTGACAGGATTCTAGACAGAAGTTCAGAGTCAGTGTTACAGCTGACACTCATGGCATACAGCAAAGTTAAACAATTATCTGATTATGCCAATACACATATATTATTAATAGGAAGATTTAAGTCTTATATATAATGCATATTTTGGATATATTTAGGAGTAAAATTAGCAAACCCAAACATTTCCTTCTGGTACCTCTGTTCCTTAAATGGAGTCGAATCATGCGAGGAGATCACGTCCTCCTGCATGTCGTGCCCAACTGCTTTCTTCCCTCCGACCCTGTCCCTCACTCTCCAGTCTTTCCTGTTGGGTTCTGATTTTCCCTCTCTGCTCTCTTCTGACTGGTCCTATTCTCTCTCTCTCTCTTCTCTCTCTCTCTCTCTCTCTCTCTCTCTCTCTCTCTCTCTCTCTCGACTCTCCCAGCACAACTAGAATGTTTTACCCGTGAGAACTTGATGTGTCATTCCCTGAAGTTGTCCCTTGGTGGCCCAGGTCTCTCCAGGCCTGAATTCTGCTCAATTCCCATTTGCCTTATCTTAAGTTTTCTTGCCTTGAATTTTGCTGAAGCTGCCCTGGCTACTTGTGCTTCCAGTTCATTCCCAAGTTCCACCCAGCTTCAGGACCTCAGGCAGACCATTGTTCTGTTTGGAAACCCTCTCTCCCTCCTGAGTTCCTCAGTGTCAGTTCATTAGAGCATTTGTCTATGCTTCTTGCAGCAGCTATGCCCCTGCCTGTGTACCGTTCAGCGTCCTGTCTCATCTGTGACATTCCTCACTCATAGAATGACACAATAAGTTGACACAATAAGTTTCCTTATTGTCTACTGTGCTCTGTGTCCTACACTTAGTTGTTAAATTCCTGAGAAGATTGGATTGTCTTTTCATCATTCCCTCAGCCCCTCAGCATGGTGCTGGAGCCACAATAAAAAAATTTAGAACATTTTGCTGTGTTTAAAATATTGAACTTTTCACCCATTTTCTATGGAAGATAATAAAAGAGTTAAGAAGACTTAGGAATGGAAGATTGCGAATAAGGGGAAATAGCAGCTGAAGCCACAGTGGAAGCGGAACTAGTATAAAACTGAGCAGAATTAGGTAAGGCTGCAGAGCCGTGCAGAGCTACGTAAGGGGAACACAGGATGTTATGGCGCTGAGAGTCAAACTCAGGCCTCACAAATGCCAGCCAAATGCTTTGAGGGTCAAATATAAACTCAGACCTCTAAAAGATGTTTCATGAGAAGAATTAATTAAACAGACTACAAGGTTTAGAGCAAATCAGTCACCAAGTTTAGTCAAGAAGAGGTTTCTGAGAAAATTCAACTTCCTTCCCCTTCCCTCCCCTCCCCTCCCTTCCCCTTCCCTCCTCTCCCTTCCCCTTCCCTTCCCTCCCCTTCTCTTCCCTTCCCTCCTCTCCCCTCCTTTCCCTTTCCCTTACTTCCCATTTCCTTCCCTTCCCTCCCCTCCCCTCTCCTCCCTTGCCTTCCCCTTCCCTTCCCTTCCTTTCTCTCCCCCTCCCTCCTCTCCCCTTCCTTTACTTCCCCTTCCCTTCCCTCCCCTTCTCTCCCCTTCCCTACTCTCCCCTCCTTTCCCCTTCCCTTACTTCCCATTTCCTTCCCTTCCCTACCCTACCCTCTCCTACCTTCCCTTCCCCTTCCCTTCCTTTCCCCTTCCCTTCTTTTCTCTCCCCCTCCCTCCTCTCCCCTTCCTTTCACCTTCCTTTACTTCCCCTTCCCTTCCCTTCTCCTTCCCCTTTCCTTTCCTTCCCTTCCCTCTCCTCCCCTCCCCTCCCTTTCCTCCCTTTCCTTGTCTTCCCTTCCCTCCCTTTTCCTTCTCCTTCTCCTTCTCCTTCTTCTTCCCCTTCCCTTACCTTCCCTTCCCTTCCCCTTCCCCTTTCCTTTCCTTTCCTTCCCTTCCCTCTCCTCCCCTCCCCTCCCTTCCCTCCCTTTCCTTGTCTTCCCTTCCCTCCCTTTTCCTTCTCCTCTTTCCCCTTCTTCTTCCCCTTCTTCTTCCCCTTCCTTTCCCTTCCCTTCCCTTCCCTCCCCTCCCCTCCCCTCCTCTCTTCTCCCTTCCCTTCCCCTTCCCTTCTCTCCTTCCCCTCCTCCCTCTCCTTCCTTCCTTCCTTCCTTCCTTCCTTCATCCCTTTCTCCTTTCCCCCTTGTCTTTTATTTCCTTCCTTCTGTAATTAATATTGAACTCATGAGTCAAATCATTTAATAGTCACTGAGAGGAAGGTCAAAGTTGAGCTATACTTATAGGGGAATAAGGGTTTCAACTAGATAATTTCTGCAACAACTAATGTGAGGCCCAGATAGAGCATGCACTTCAGCAGGGAGTTCTTTCTAACCAAGTCCATTCACTAAGAAATCTGTAAACAGGCTTGCAAGTGCTTTGCAATAATGAAGGTCATATACGTAAACATCATGTTAGCATCTGAAATTATACTGTAAGTTTTTCAGGATATTCAAACACTGGTATTTATTTCCCCCCTGAAATGTAAGGACATATTGGTTCATGACAGGTGCTTCTTAAGTTAATGCTTCTGTAGTACCCACAGTAATTCTGTTAGGACAGCCTGGGCATGGCTGACGGTAGTTTCATTTTTACTTCGAATTTCACTAAAAATTTTACAATGTAATGATAAGTGTTTTCGAATCACATCTCCAGGGCAGGGCTTGAGTGAGCTTCTGTCAAAGTCCACACAGAAATCCCACATTCCTGAAGAAGATGGTGCTGGCGCCCCACCAAGGGTGCTAGCAGAGAGGGCTGAGAGGGTGTGCAGTGGCAAAGCCCGTCACACTCCTGTGCCCTGTGCATGGCAGCTACATGATTACAGTCGAGAGATTTCTAATGGGCTGGATCCGATGTGACTTTCTTTCTGTGAATCAGGAAGAACATAGTCTTCAGACTCAAAGTCCAGGTCCTTTCTGTGTAATGTGTTTACTACGGTCACCTTGGAGGCATCAGAACACGGTGTGGAGGAAGCATGTGTCCAGGCTGGGTCTGCTTGTGAGGAACTAGGCCCTTGCACAACCTATTTCAAGTCCACAGTGATCCATCTGCACATTCGGCCTGTGCCACATGCAATGCAGAAGAGGGGGAGTCAGCCGCAGACGGGCACTTGATGCCTGGTGTGGGAGCTCCAGCTATTTTGAGCTGAGTCCTCAGACTTTCAAGTCCACCTACACTCAAGCTGTGTGAGATTTTAACTTGACCATCTTGGTATATGAAGAGCAAATCTCATTAGTGCAGAAAGACGCTCCTGGCCTCACGGGGAAGGAGTGTCCCCAGAGGGTACATCCATCTCTTGTCCTCTGACTGGGAATAAGCCATTATATTTGTTCCTGGCATAATTATAGGGGAAAGAATAACTCAATATTACATCACTAATTATCACCAGTGTCAACTAAAATTGCTACAGCATAGTTTTGGGTTTGGTGCCTCTGCGGCTTTGGGCGGGCCTGCTCCTGAGGCAGAAGAGGCCGGAAGTCACTCAGGCAGGTACATTTTCGGGTGGACTGTCTCCTGGGCTGCTGGAAGGGCGTCGTGACTCTGAGCCCTCTTGTGGGGGGTGGCCATCTCGGTGGGGCCGCCTTTGCAGCTGTGACCAGAGGGTCGGGACTGGGTTTGGTGCCTCTGCGGCTTTCTGCGGGCCGGCTCCTGGGGCACGGAAGGCCAGAAGTCACTCAGGCAGGTACAAGGTCAAGCATATCCCCCCCCCCGCGCCCCCGCAACGGGAATTGGTGAGAATCCAAGTGGACATTTTTTTGGAGAACCTTCAGAACAGGAAGAGAAGAGTGACTTAGGCTTCCAATATCCAATATATAAACAAAATTGAAAGCCTGAAACCTAGACAAGTCAATACTCCATAAACAAGGAGGAGGAAAGGAGAAAAAAAAAAGCATGGGAAGGAGGAAAGCAAAACCATCTGCTAACATAGTGAAAAGACATTTGTGATTTGAACCACAAAAGGGAAACCCACATGCCAGGGACACAATGAAGGGACAACATGGGAAAGGCACAGGATAATCCCACACCAGGCTCAACCTAACCTGTAGGAGTTAGCTACAATGGGATCCCCTTGGAGGAGACCCAAGGAACAGATCTTAGAGGAATAATCGCAGACCTATGCAGAGAAATTAAAGAAAATAAAGAAGAATTCAGAGAACTAAAGAGAGAGAATGAAAAACTTAAAAAGGACCTAGAGGGATACAATGACAAACTTCGGAAAGAACTAAAGGAACAGATTGACAAACTCCAGAAAGAGCTAGAGGGAGAAAAAGAAACTCTGAAAGGAAGTAGAAACACTGAAAAAGGAAGCCGATCAACAAAGTAAGGAGCACCAAGAAGAGATTGAGAAATTTAAAAAGGAAATGGAAATACTAAAGAAAACACAGGATGAAACGAAAAAGGATTTAGAACACTCATCCAATCAAGAAGAAAGGAAAGGAAAAAGCCTCAGAAGTAGAATGA